>JAPKLX010000420.1:41167-81806 GCA_026898415.1 Leonotis leonurus | reverse complement strand
GGGAAAGTGATTAGAGAAAGAGATTGTTGAGAGAGAGAGAGAGAGAGGTTATAGAGAGTAATTAGAGAGAGTGAATGATGGGAAAAAAGAAGAGAAAGTGAGAGAGTTTGTGTGGGAGAGTGATGATATAGAGAGGGGGGGGGGGGGGTTAGAGAGAGTGATTAGATAGAGAGAAGAGAGAGAGATAGAGAGAGAGAGAGAAAAATTGAGTGAGAGAGTTAAGAAAAAAGAGAGGGGTAGGTCATTGTTTAGGATTTAGTTTACGGTATAAGGTTTAGATTAGGGTTTAGGTTATGGTTTAGTGTTTAGCTTAGGATTTATGGTTTACGGTTTATATTAGGGTTTAAGATTTTGTTTAGGGTTGACGGTTTAGTTTAGGATTCATGATATAGTTTAGGGTATAAGGTTTAGTTTAAAATTTAGGGTTTAGTGTTAAGCTTAGGATTTATGGTTTAGGGTTTAGATTAGGGTTTATGATTTAGTTTAGGGTTTAGTGTTTAGTATAATGTTTAGGTGTTTAGGTTTATGGTTTAGGGTTTAATTTTTTATATGGTTTAGGGTTTAGGTATTAGTTTAGGTTTTAGGTTTATAGATTAGGGTTTACTTTAGGGTTTAAGGTTTAGAGTTTAGTTTAGGATTTAGATTTCTGGTTTAAGTTTAGGGTTTAGGGTTTAGTTTAGCTTCAGAGTTTATGGTTCAGTTTACGGTTCAGGGTTTAGGGTTTAGTTTTACGGTTTACTTTAGGTTTTAAGATTTAGAGTTTAGGGTTTTAAGGTGTTGGTTTAAGGATTAAGGTTTACGGAGATGTTCGAAAAGAGAGATCTGAGAGAGAGACTGATGATAGACATACACTACAAAAAACACGCAGCAGGGGACAGACTTTTCTATCATTAGCCTTTGGATTTTTGTCGTCCCAATGGGCTAACGATGGACTGACGACGGACAAAGTCCGTCTGTATTTCGTTCATTGTTAGTCCTTCAGACAACGGAATTTACAGTCCGTTGTCAGCTGATGACGGACCAACGATGGAATATATCTGTTGTGCCTGACGACAGACTGCAATTTTGTCTTCAGGTTCCCTCGGTGGCCGTCGACGTCGCCGGATTTACGACGATGGATGGACGAACCGTGAATAGCTAACGACAGAATACGAATTAGTCGTTAGGTCAACGATCTATGGTTACCGAGAGACAATGAATCCGACGTCCAGGATTGACCGTTGACCTGACAACCGTTTCGCATTCCGTCATTAGTTTTAATTTTTTTTATATATTATCCGTAACCTGTAACCTGTCACAACAAACAATTCAATTCTAATCAAATATTCAACGATAATTTAAAATGAACAAAAAATGAAATCGAGTGTGGTTCTTACACCCAGGGTAAAACTCTTTATCAGCGGCATCCAACAACTCGTACAACAATTTTATTGTAGCATTTGGATCTTTTTCGACATCTTGGTTGTTAAAATTGGGACCCCCGAGATCATGAACCATCTCGTGGTATGTCCCGTAATCTTCTTCAATGTCTACATCTACATCAACACGTGTTTCTTGAACATCTAAATGTATTTCAGGTTTCCCATGAAACCTCCAGATCCCATAACCCCGTGTGAAACCTTTTCTAGAAAGATGTAGTTGTACAACATCTGTAGTTCTAAATCATATATTCCTACACTTCACACACAGACACTTAATTTTTTCTCCATCCATGTACTGGTGCTGACTACATGATAATCTTAAGAACTCATCAAGTCCAGAAAGAAAATGTGGATTAAATCCCCCATTTTTATAACCCTGATTATTAATAAGTATTCCCATAATGAAAGAAAGACTAATTAGTTACGGAGAGGGCAAGACTATTAGTGGTTTATTAAATTAACATTTATAGGAAGATGCTGGTGGTGGAACAGAGAATAAGGAAAAAAATTGAGTTACAATGAAAGGAGGGTGCTTTATGGGAAATTGATATTTGTTGTTTGAGATTTTGATATTGAATAGATAGGGGAATTGTATGTTTTTGGGAAATACTTATTGTTGGAGTTGAATTATTTAGAGTTGAATACTATTAGTGTTCTATTAAATTACATATTTAAGGTTTTGTAAGTCTTTGATTTGAAGTTGTGAATTATAAGTTGATGCTTAGATTGTTTGATGCTAAGCATTTGGAGATCACGAGTTGTTGGTCCCGGAAGAGCAAGGTTTGGTGTATGGGGGTGGGGGGAATACACCAAATACAAACTTTTCAGTTTACTTGGTTATTTATAAGAGAGTTCGAGCTATTCTTAGATGAGAAATTGCTCGGCAGATGACTAACCAGATTGATCAACAGATCGATATAGGATTAGTCCTAACAGATTACTCTCTTAGTGTAAATACTTAAAACAATAATAAGAGTAATCTTATTACTTTCTAAGTATTGTGTGTGCGGAAATATGGTGGATTTAATGAGTGCTCTTATTAAGAAAACCTTAAGAGTTAATCAGATCGTTAAGCAGATTGATTGAGATGCAGATTATATGATAGTGCAGATGGTTAGAATAAAGAATAACTGAAAGTAAATATGCAGAAATATAAAGAACACAGTTGTTTAACGTGGTTCGGGAAATCCCTACGTCCACGATCTGGTCAAAACTAGACCAGATTATCCACTACTAGGATACTCTATTTGTTTATACTCGTGGAGAACGAGTCACAGGTATCAATCAATGCTAGAGAGATACTTATGCACGAAATAAGGGTCGTGTCCCTTCACAACAGATTACCTCTACGTTACCACTAGAAAACTACAAGCTAGCAGGGTGATCTCCTTTCTCTCGATAAGACAGACTTGAATCGAGGTGGGGTTGGTGTGATGTAGTATCACAGTTTGTTTGAAGCTCTTAGTCTGGTTCAGAGAGTGCTTGAGAGTATGTTGTCAATATAGCTCGCGTGCGTGTTGTTCTCTTCTCTCCAGATTTTGAACTTCAAATATATAGGCATTGAATTAAAAATTCTAGCCGTTTGTTGATTGGCGTGAGATTGATTGTAGATTGCCAATCAAAGATATCCATCATATCTGTTCTTGCCATGTAAAAAACGTTGACTCAATCTTCAAGATATGGAAAGCAGATTGCTAACGGCTTCTTTCCTTCCTTGTGTCAATCGAAGATTCTCTTCCCAATCCCTGTTGGATGGGCTTCAAAGATGACGTGGCAAAAGGATATGATGTGTAGGATGGTGTCATCTGGTGGTTTGGTGACTTTATCGATCTGGTCTTCAGTTGTGAACATCGATCTGGTCAGTGATCTGGTCGCTGTCTGTTACAGCAGATCGATTTCTTTTTGGCATGAAATCTTGATCTTTATCCTATACTATTATGAGAATGACTTCTATAGGAATAATTCCTTTTCATTCTAAGTCTTCTCCTAATCTGTTCTTAAACATAATTCACTTTAAATGTAGTGATCTGCTTTACACATAGAACAGTCTAACTTAAAGAAATACTAAGTGTGTTTCGGGAGATCATCATCAAAACTAAAAGGTACTTAAGGGTTCCGAACACGAGCATTGGGTTTATGTGACATTCGAGGATCACGACCATTGGGTCATTTGGGTTGCAGGTAGAATCAAGATTTTTATATGGTACTATTTAAACTATTCTAGCTAATTATGCATCCAATATAACGAGTCATCTAATCCCATCAAAATATCCCAACACGCATGTCATCAACAAAACATCACAACACACATGCATCTCATCAAAGCATCCAAACATAATCGAAATATAACGAGTTTGTATAATATTATACATATTGGAAGAAAATCCTTAAGACGTAATCAAAATCTATCCCAAAGGGAGAAGATCCTTAAGAAATTAATTACGTCATAAATCTGATGATGCATCTCATGTTGCTGATTTGTTCTTTAGAGAGATTGTTAGATTGCATGGCATGCCTAAGACTATTGTTTCTGATCGTGATTCTATGTTTTTGAGCTACTTTTGGAAGACTTTGTGGTGTAAGTTAAGTACTAAACTTCTATTTTCTACTACTTGTCATCCACAAACTAATTGTCAAACCGAGGTAGTGAATATGACTTTGTGTACGTTTCTTAGAGCTATCATCAAGAAGAACATTAAGTCTTGGGAAGAGTGTTTGCCTCATGTTGAGTTTGCTTATAATCGTTATGTTCATTATGCTACTCAGTTTTCGCCTAGTGAAATTGTTTATGGGTTTAATCCTGTAACTCCATTGGATTTAACTCCTTTACCTGAGCATGAGCATACTAACCTTGATGGAAAACAAATGGATGATTTTGTCAGAAAGATTCATGAGAAAGTAAGGATGAACATTGAGAGGCACATGAAGCTACTATGTCGAACAAGCCAACAAAGGGCATCACAAGGTGGTATTTGAACCCGGTGATTGGGTGTGGCTGCACAAGCGCAAGGAACGGTTTCCAGTGCAGGGGCGATCCAAGTTACTCCCTCGAGGAGATGGGCCATTCCAAATGTTGGAGCGCATCAATGACAATGCCTACAAATTGGACTTACCTGGTGAGTATAATGTTTGTACTTCTTTCAATGTTACTGATTTGAGTCTATTTGATGAAGGTGACGACTTGGATTTGAGGAAAAATCCTCTTAAAGAGGAGGGGAATGATGCAGCCCGTTGAGCCTAAGGTTCGTTGAGTGTTATGATTTAGGGTTTTGGGTTTAGTTTAAGGTTTAGGTTTAGGGTTTCGTGTAGGTTTTAGGGTTCAGTTTTAGGCTTAGGGTTTAGGTTTAGTTTAGGGTTTAGAGTTATGATTTAGGGTTTTGGGTTTAGGAATTAAGGTTTAGTTTTGGGTTTAGGTGTAGTTTAGGGTTTAGGATTTAAGTTTATGATGCAGCCCGTGCAGCCCAAGGTTTGTTGATTCTAGACCCGTTGCCTGTTCCTGTTGGGCCAATTACAAGAACTCGAACTAAGAATTTCAAGGAGAGCCTAATGAGCTTAATCCAAGAAGTACGGGAGCAAGAACTATCCAAGAAGCCCATTGGAGAGATTGGACCGAGTAGCCCAAGAATAATCAATTTTATTGTAGCGAATGGGCTGAATCTTGAAAGTAATTAATTAGCAGTTTGCCTTTCTTTTTTACTTCATTTTAAGTTAGTTTCCTAGTTTCCTACTTTGATTGAGGATATGATTTTGATGGATATTTACCTTGTTGATTTATTTCCTTTTAATTAGTCTGCTACTTAACGGGAATTAAGGTTGATTTGTAGCCTATATAAAGGTATGTCTAGGACAATTGAGAGGGGAACCTTTTTGATCAATATATTTATGTGAGTTAATCTCCCTCTCAAGAGTATCCGAGTTCTTCTTGGTTTTTCCAAGACAAGTACAATTATCGGCATATCGGCGAGTCAAGTATCCCTCGTTCGTGTGTCATTCATCGTCCCTGAGTTGATGCTTTAACTACACATTGGGGTATAGGCGAAATATTGACCTATATCACTTCTTGGGTTAGATTCAGCGATTTTGGGATAGTCCATATGTTTGAGTTTTCTTTTTAGTCTTCCGTTTGCGTCGTTTGATTCTACATACCATCAAGGATCATATCAGGTAATGTTTAGGGTTTAGGGTTTAGTTTAGGGTTTTGGATTTAGGTTAGGTTTTAGGGTTTAGTGTTATGGTTTAGGGTTTCAGTTTAGTTTAGGGTTTAGTGATTAGTTTTGGGTATTGACTTTAGGCTTTAGGGTTTAGAGTTTAGTTTAAGGTTAAGGGTTTAGTGTTATCGTTTAGGGTTTATGGTTTAAGGTTTATGGAGATAAAAGAAGAGAGATCAGAGAGAGAGACTAATGAGAGGTAGCAGAGAGAGCGATAGGTAAGAGAGAGAGAGATAGAGAGGGGTAAGAGAGAGACAGGGGATAGAGAGAGTGATTAGATAGAGAGATGAGACAGAGAGAAAGTGATGGGAGTAAGAGTAAGACTGAGAGAGGCAAAATAGAATGATGAGCGAGATAGAAGAGAGAGATAATGTGAGTGATAGAGTTAAGAAAGAGAGAGAGAGCGATGAGAGATAGAGGTATGAGGGAGAGACGGAAGTGAGAGAGAGTGTATGAGAAAGTGATAAGAGAGAAAGAGTGTTGAGTTAGAGAGAAGAGAGAGAGAGAGAGAGAGAGAGTTTAGAATTATGGTTTACGGTTTAGTTTTGGATTCAGGATTTAGGGTTCATTTTAAGATTTAGTTTAGGGTTTAGTTTTGGTTCATGGTTTAGGGTTTTGTTTAAGATTTTGTTAAGCGTTTATGATTTGGGTTTTAGGGATTATGGTTTTTTTTTTTTTTTTTTTTTTTTGGAAAAACACCCCGGAGGGTGGGGAGTTAGGCAGACTCCCAACCTGTATATAAAAACTCAAAGAGGAATGTCAAAACATGATGTTGGGCCCAAAAGTGACCCACCATCCAAATCATGAACAACATACATACATAGGAAGGATGTAACCAAGGCCCAAACATGCGGGCATCAATCACCAAAGGTGAAGTAAAAAGAAAAACCAAGAACATAAACAGGAAGAACTATCTAAAGCGGAATCTGAAGTTAGGATAACCATGCTGGTCCATCCTAACTAGAGCCACAAGGTATCTCGGGGCAGTAAGTCGATCATAAATCACCAAGCCCGGGATCTGGGTCCCCCTCCGGGCTAAGAAGTCCGCAGCTCGGTTCCCTTCTCTGTGAATGTGTGAGAAGCGAAACTGAAGCGGCTGAAGAATGAGTCTGATCTCCGTCACAGTATGACGCAAGTGAGCTGCTCCAAATCTCCCTGAGATGAGAAGCGAGAGAACAGCAGCAGCATCCATCTCTATCCAAACGTGTCTAGAGAAATCCATAGCAAGTCTGAGCCCGTGAAGCAAAGCTAAGAGCTCCGCCTCAAAGCTCGAACTAGCTGTCAATGGCGTGCTGAACGCGGAAAGCAAGGCACCTGTGTGATCACGAACCAAGCCTCCACCCGCCGCCGTCTGCGTGCTCCTGTCAAACGATCCATCCGTATCCAGCTTCACCCACGGTGCCTCCGGCGGATGCCAGAGTACCATGAGTGATCTGAGCACCCTCCTGACCGGCTCGGCTGCCGGCATGAAATCAACTCTGGGATGACAGCCTCTCCAGTCAGCCGAATGCAGCTTGCCGGAAGCGACCAGAACCCTCAACTGGTGAGTAACCTGCCAAATAACGTGAGAAACATGGAAAGGAAAGCCACGATGCTTGCAGCTGTTCCTCTCTGTCCAAATAAACCAAGTGATGAGGCAAGGAATCAGAACACTGATGTGCGTGCTCCGTGCTCGGGGAAACAAGTGTCTCCAGCGACCTAAACTACGTGCAATGTCGGTGCTCGTGTGCGTGTGAGTGCGCGCAACAGGAAACCATGAGGCAAAATGAGCCCATATAGACCTCGCCGACTCACTAGACACAAACACATGCATGAGTGACTCAACATGAGGAGACCGACAACACAAGCATCTGGAAGCCAAGGAGATAGAGCGAGACTAAACCACAACATCCACCGGGATCCTCCCCAACAACAACCTCCAAAGAAAAACAGACACATTCGGCACCAGACAAGAGTTCCAGATCTCACCGAAAAGAGGACGGGTCGGAAGCCGCCGCCGAACGTGCTCCCAAGCAGAAGTCAGGGAGAACTCGCCATGTCTGGAAAGACTCCATCTCATGACATCCTCACCCCCCACAAGAATCGGCGTAGCACCCAGAGTATCAATCACAGAGGCAGGCAAACCACAAGTAGCATGCAAAGCAGATAAAGCATCCATATCCCACACAGAATCATGCCATAAATCACATACTCAGGGATGAGCGGGACGACTCTCGGTCACGCATAGCTCGGACAGGGGACGATCCCCATACCAAACATCATCCCAAAAGTCCACCCGACCATCTCCGAGAGACCACCGAATAAAAGCATGCGCAGCAATACCAGAACGTAAAAGACGACGCCAGATACTACTATCATGCACAGAATAAGCAACACGCAATGGGGAAGCACCACGACAGTACTTCGCCCACAAATACCTGGACCAGAGGGAGTCCCGAGCCTGAAAGCGCCACCAGAGCTTGTAGCTAAAAGCCAACACAAGGTCCGAGAGACGTCTTATGCCAAGGCCACCCTCCGCTCTGGGCAAACAAATCTGCTTCCAACTGACCCAATGCATCTTCCGCTGCTCCCCGATGGAGCCCCAGAAGAACCTAGCCATGATCTGCTCGAGCTCCTGAAGAACCACCCCATACGGCTCCATGACCTGGAGGATGTGGAGGGGGATGGTCGAAAGCGTACTCCTGATCAATGCAAGGCGGCCTCCAAAAGTGAGATGTCTGTGGGACCAGCTGTGAATACGGTCGCTCATCCTCTGCCGAAGCCCCAAGAACATGGACGACTTCATGTTCCCCTTATAAATGGGGACACCCAAGTACGTGAAAGGAAAGGAACCACGCTAAAAACCCCCCACCTGCAGAATACCACGGGCCCACATATCATGGCGCTCACTGAGAAAGAAGCTGCTCTTCACCACATTCACCTTCTGACCGGACACCGCAGCATACTCCTCAAGGCAATCCATAAGTCTCCGCATAGCAGGCCTGCTCGCCTTAGTGAAGATGATGATATCATCAGCATAAGACAAGTGCGAGATAGGAAAACCCTGGCGCCTCGTGTGGAACATCATGCTGTGCCGGGACAAGATCAGTCTGTCAAGGGACTGGGAAAGATAGTCAGCCGCCAGAACAAACAACGACGGCGAAATAGGGTCACCCTGTCTGAGGCCTCTAGAAGAAGGGAAGAAGCCCGCAGGGGTGCCATTCACCAACACGGTGAACCAGCAGTGCTGCACGCATCTCTGAATAAAGCCCAACCACCTCGGCGGGAAACCCATCCGCTCGAGAACTCTGAGAAGAAAAGGCCATTGAACTCTGTCGTACGCCTTAGCCATGTCCAGTTTCAGCGCAACATTCGGTGCCCCCGACTTCTCCTGAAGGTCATGAATCAGCTCCTGAGCAAGAAGCACATTGTCGCTCAGCAACCGACCCTGAACAAAGCCACTCTGATTCGGCGCAACCACAAGGGGAATGAGAGGCGCCATCCGAGAAGTCAAGATCTTGGAGATGATCTTGTTGGTGACATTGCAAAGGCTGATAGGACGATAATCCGCCCAAGTCACCGGAGCCGACTTCTTCGGGATCAAGACGATCGAAGTAGCCGTAAAGCTCCTCGGCATGGGCGTGCCAGCAAAGAAATCCTCCACCGCAGCAATCACATCTGCACCAACAATATCCCAGCAGCTCTGAAAGAAAAGAGACGAGAAACCATCCGGCCCTGAAGTGCTGTCCCCACTGATACCAAAAACTGCCTCTCTAATCTCAGCAGCATCCGGCGTTCCACACAGAGCCTCCAAGTCCACAGACGGCAGCAGCTGCTGCAGGCAATCAAGCTCGGGATCCATCAGTTCGGGGATATCCGACGTGAGAAGAGTCTGGAAGAACCTAGAAGCAGACTCCCGAATATCAGAATCCACCGTATAGACCTGCTCACCATCACGAATAGAGTGGATCCGAGACCGAACTCTCTTCTGTCTCACCCAGCCCTGAGAGAACTTAGTGTTGCGCTCCCCCTCCGAAACCCAGCGAATGGCGGCCTTCTGTCTCCAGAAGTCCTCCTCCATCCGGGTCCTCAGAGCATACTCCGCCACACATCTGTTCAGCTCAGAACGAGTCAGAGGAGTAGGAGATGCGTCATAGGAAGTCTGTGCCTGAAGCACCGCTCCCTCAGCAACTCTAATCCTATCGAAGATGTGACCAAAAATCTCCCTGTTCCACCCCTTGAGAAAGTGTTTCGTGCGCTGCAGCTTGAACTGCAGGTTAAGCATCCCCCGAAAACCAGTCGGCGCCGCCCAGATACGAGCCACCTCCGAGCGAAAGGTATGATGCCTGACCCACATGTTCTGGAACCTGAACGAAGCGCGGTGAACCACTGCGGAAAACTGACATCTCACCAGCAACGGGCCATGATCAGACTGAATACGAGGAAGATGAGTGACTCGGGTGATCGCAAAGACAGAAGTCCAGTGCTCACCCAACAGGATCCGATCCAACCTCTCACGCAAACCAGCCCTCTCCCAAGTGAAGATAGGACCGTCAAAACCAGGATCACACAACTAACAGTCGGAAATGGCGTCCGAAAAATCAGTTATCTCCCCATGACGATCCACGACACTCCCCTGCCGCTCATCCTCAGACAGAAAGATATTGAAGTCACCACCAACCAGCCACGGGTGACCCTCAACATCAACAGAAATGTCCCTCAGCTTCTCCCACAGAGCATATCGCCCCTCCCTGCTGCACTTGGCGTACACCACCGAAAGAAACAGAGGGCGAGAGAGGATCGCCGCAGACAGGCGAACGTGGAGCAGCTGATCCGAATCATCCACCACCTCAACCTGAACGTCCTGATGAGAGAAGATCCAAATCTTACCACTGGTGTTTGAAGCTCGAAAAGGCATCCCCAAACCGCCTCCCGAAAAAATCGGGCTGAGGAGAGGTTTGGGGCTCGAGCACCGCAGCAAAAGAGAGATGATATTGAGCAATCATGTTCCTGAAATGACGCTGGGTTCCTGGATTCGCGATCCCCTGCGCATTCAAAATCAGGAAGTTCGCTGACATGGGAGACTAGTCAACAATCACAGAGGCGAAATGCCTCCCTCCCGTCAATCGACTGCCAGCACCTGGAGAACTACGGGACCTGGCAGGAGTGTCAGTGGACGCACGAGGGTCCGAAGAAGTACTAGCCCTCATCTCATCCACAATCCTCACACTATGCGCCGGTCGGTCAATAACCATATCGATGGAGCCCTGCTCAACATCCGCACCACCATCAGTATCGAGGACGCTATACTGGTTCCCTGTCCTCACCTGTGCCGCAACTCGGGGACCTCTCCTCTGGCGTCGACCCGAAACAACAACCCACTCAGTGTCTGAGACCTGAGGGATGGCTCTGTGCTGTCCGAGCTGCTCTCCTGGGGAGACCGAAGCCCGTCTATCGCCCGTATGAGCTCCTCTAACCGAGCGTCCTCTGCTACGCCTCCGCGACGTGCGCCGGCGAGTAGTGCGACGGGCCTCCTCAGCCGGCGGCTGCTCCTGCTGTCGATGGTGCACCGTGCCTCCCTCAGATATAGGAGGATCCGAAGCACTCTCATGAGGGCGTGGAACATGCTCCGCTACTCCAGCGGTCTGTGGAACATGCGCAGAAGGCGCACCTCGTCTGTGAAAATCCTTCCTCTCCGTCCTCTGCTTCCTCCCAAAGGCGTAGCAAGACTCTGGTGTGTGGCCGACGTGTCTGCAGTCGGAACAGTAGTGGGGGATCTTACCCCACACAACACGCTGGGTAATCATAGTACCCGCAAGATCAAGGAAAATCTCAGTCGGAGGTGGCTAAGTGATGTCAATCTCTATGCATAGCCTAGCATACGATAGTCTAGACCGTGTGACAGTGTCACGGTCAACCTGTATAGGGGTACCTAGAAGACTACCAATAGCAAATAACGCACTCATATCATACAGATGGACAGGCAAAGCAGGCAGATTACACCATATAGCAACAATGGGAGTCTCAAAAGCAGGATTAAAATCAGGGGTCCACTTAAAGACACGCATGGGATGACGCTCTATATACCACATAGGAGAAGAATTAGGACCATTCAATAACTTCGCATAATCAGACTCATCAGACACTTGAATTAAAATATGCTTAGCATTCAAATATTTCCAAGACAAAGAGCCATTAAGTTTGATGTTACCGAGCGCTTTGTCAATGTTGTGGGAGGTAGGGATGGAGTGGGAGAACTTGCCAACCAAAGCTCGTCCGACCCGACCTGCAAGAGAAGCGATGTCAGCTGAATCCAATGAAATCAACGGCTTACCTTCCCATTCTCTCGGCCGTCCCAAGGAAGCAAGCTTGTCCGGTTGGAACGTGACAGGGCCTGTAGGGCTAGGGGCAGCCCGTAATTTCTCCGCCATGGTCATTTGTGGGCCATTCTGTGGAGGGGGTGGGGCGGTAGAACACATAGGAGTGGTGACATGGTTCGGCCATATAGCAGGAGCAGCATTAGAAGTGGAGGGATTGGGTTGGGATTTAATAATAAGGGAATCCGTGGGCTGCGTTATTATAGGAGTGGAATTGGGCTGTGATAGTAAAGGATTGGAATTGGGTAAAGGAGGGAAAGGATTGGGCTCGGTGGGTGGGAGTTCGGCCGCTTGAGTAGGAAAAGTAGGAGTGGGGCTGTTTTGGGCTAAAGGAGGATAGTGGGAGGGATGATGGGCGAGAGAATGATGAGGGGGCTGGGACATGCTGGGCTGGGAATTAGGAATGGCTGCAGAATGGTGAATGGACCGAAAAGAGTGAGGATTGGGCTGGGAGTGAGGAGTGGGAGTGGCCGTTAGAAAATTAAAGGAAGAGTGATGGGTTAAGGTTGTGTTGGGCTGAGATAAGGGTGAGTTGGGCCTGGTATTGTCTAACCCAAATAGAGGATTTGGAGTATGATTGAAGTGTGTGGTTTGGGCCTCTAGACGATCAAGGATCAAGTTAAGAGAGGGCTCGGTCAGCCCATGCAGAAGATCGCCTCCTGTATCTCTGTCCATATTGATGTCTCCATGCAAAGAATCACCTTCCTTATTTATCTCCAGCATAACCGAAGCGGGATTTTCGCCATCCGCAACATTAGCATTAACCCCATCCGCAACATTAGCATTAGACCCATCCGTAATCTCCGCTGGAATCATAACAACTTTGCCATGAGTATGGGGCGGAGAAGCACGTCCCAGAATAGGTTGCACCCCAGAGTTACACCCATTAATAGCAGTAGAAGTAACGGCCAAAGCCTGATCCTGAAGCTGCGCGAGATCTTCTCCAACCCCCAACCGAACAGTAACACCATTCAAAGCACCAGTGGGGCTGTCACTCGTCATAATCACCGTCGCCAAATCGTGAGGAATAGAGTCAGCGGTAGGAACAGCCTTCCGAACGTTAGAATCATCAATGAGAGCATTAAATTCCAATAACTCCGCCCGTGATTGACGCTGCGTAATCATGTCCAGGTGAGAGAGAGAAACGGATCGGAGAAGAGTATGCTCGTCGGACGGAGCCACAGCGCCGGCGGACGGGGGCATAAAGGACGTCGCCTGCTCATCTGCATCGGATAAAAGATCATCCGATTCAGCGTCAAACTCGG
Organism: Leonotis leonurus; assembly: GCA_026898415.1. Taxonomy (NCBI): domain Eukaryota; kingdom Viridiplantae; phylum Streptophyta; class Magnoliopsida; order Lamiales; family Lamiaceae; genus Leonotis; species Leonotis leonurus. The sequence goes on along the minus strand of JAPKLX010000420.1, from coordinate 68,556 downwards.
CGATCAACTTTTGACGTGAATTCTCACCCCGACCATCATCGATACCAACCAGCGAGTCTCTACGAGTAAGATCGAGGTCAGCAGCAGTCAGCACCATGGTTTTCAAAGCATGCGGAGGCTCCGGCGAATGCATAGAATCTACGGCGAACTCAGCGACCAACTTTGGAGTAGATTTCACACCCCGATCATCATCGATAACACCCATCGAGTCTCTACGAGCAAGATCGAGGCCCGTGGCAGTCAGAACTGAAGGGTGCGAAGCGTGGATATTCTCCGCCGCATGCTCGCTGGCGGCAGTATTCGACTGAGCAGCAGCAAGAGCCACCGTGTGGAGAGTGTTTTGACCCCGATGATCATCGATACCACCCATCGAGTCTCTACGAGGAAGATCAAGGGGAAACTCACCACTGAGAGCAACAGACATCGTCTCATGCATGACGACAGACACCGTCTCAATATCCGTAGGAACTTCACGATCAATTTGATTAAGCTGGCAGTGCATCGTCTGAAGTGGCTCTACAGGGAGAATTGTAGCATCAACATCCTCCGTGTTCGCAGGCCACTGAAAGATATGAAGGTAGTCGGAATCACCATCCATCAATTCACGAGAAGCAGCCGCATCAATCAGGGGAAGCACAGTAGAACCGCCTCGAGCATTCCCGGTGCGAGCCTTCCGCCTCTTCGCAACAGCTTTTGGCTTCTTCTTAGAGGTCCAACCTCGAAGTTATCGCCGCGGCTTGTGCGTCAACAGTAAGGGCAGATCTCAAAACCTTCACCTTCGAAGCTTCATCTCGCTCTTGAGCATCAGTAATCTCACGTCGCTTAACACCAGGTGTGAGATGAGTTAAAGTTCCATGGGAGGCAGATTGTGATCGAAGCTTCCTTCCGCTCCCCAGCTTTGGATCCGGCGGCGGATCCGCCATGATAGAAGGAAAACCACGAACACTCAAACCACCAGGGGGAGACACGAAGACCACAAAGAACTCAGATTGAAGACAAAATAAGGGCAGATCCACAAACTCGACCAGAAACAGAAACAAAGCAGGCAAAACTCGAAGAAAACACTAAATTAAGATAAAAAACCATGCAAAACAACGAAGAAATCGGCAAGATCTACATGAATTCAAGAAAGTGTGTGAATTAGGTTTAGGGTTTAGTTTAAGGTTTAGAGTTTAATTTTGATCTTTAAATTTACGTTTTAGGGTTTAGTGTTAGATTTTTTAGGGATTATGGTTTAAGGGTTTATGGTTTAGGTTTATGTTTTAGGATTTAGAGATTAGGATTTAGGGTTTAGGGTTTAGGGTTTAAAGGTTTATGATTTAGGGTTATGGTTTAATGTTTTGGTTATAAGGTTTAGGGAAATGATAGAAGTGAGAGAGATCAGAGAGAGAGAGACTAATAATAGTGATAGAATAGAGAGGGAGAAAAGAGAAAGAGAGAGTATGTGTGAGATTGAATAGAGAGAGAGTTAAGAGAGATATTGTGTTGAAAGAGATAGAGGAAGGTTAGAGAGAGTGATTAGAGATAAAAAATGATGAAATAGAGAGAAGAGAGAAAGTGTGTGTTTAGGGTGTAAGGTAGGGTTTAAGGTTATAATTTTTGGCTAGTGTTTAGGGTTTCGGGTTGAACAATTTAGGGTTTAGCATTATGGTTTAGGGTTTAGGATTTACAGTTTAAGGTTTAAGGAGATAAAATAAGAGAGATCAGAGAGAGATACTAATGACAGACAGCAGAAAGACAGATATATAAGAGAGACATAGGTTAGAGAGAGTGATTAGATAGAGAGAAGATATAGAGAGAAAGTGATGAGAGAGAGAGTAAGACTGAGAGAGGTAAAAGAGAGTGATGCGAGAGATATAAGAGAGAGACATAGTTAAGAAAGAGAGAGTGAGCTAGGAGAGATAGAGGTATGAGGGAGAGAGAGAAGTGAGAGATAGTGTGTGAGAAAGTTATAAAAGAGGAAGAGTGATGAGATAGAGAGAAGAGAGAGAGAGAGAAAGTTTAGAATTATGGTTTAGGGTTTAATTTTGGGTTAAGGGTTTAGGGTTTAGTTTAAGATTTAGTTTAGAGTTTAGTTTTTGGTTCATGGTTTAAGGTTTAGTTTAAGATTTAGTTTAGGGTTTAAGGTTTTAGGGCTTAGGTCTTAGGGTTATAGTTTAGGATTTTGGCATTAGAATTTAGGGTTCAGGGTTTAATGGTTTATGGTTTAGGGTTATGGTTTAGTGTTTTGGATTTAGGGTGTAGGAAAATGATAGAAGTGAGAGAGATCAGACAGAGTGATACGACCAACAATATGCGGAAGCAAGAATCGAACACACGTCAACTGAAAGGTTGGTTCTAATCAAATCACAAACTGAACTAATAGCGATGAAAACACCAAATATATTGATCTCACTCAATAAATGAACGGGATTATGAACAAGGTCAAGATCGGTATCAAACAAACGTTCAAAACCCTAATCGAAGACCCGATTGGAAACTATAACAAATCAACTCGGATTACGCTCAAATTTTATTACCAATTATAAACTGAAGTCTCAAGAAACATATCCAAAATTCAGCCAATTCGCACGAGGGGTTTGGGATTTGGCTCGGGAAGGACTTTTGGGGCGTTTAGGGTTAAAATCTGGGAACGACGACTTGTTGGAGGGGAAACTGGGTTGGCGTGGGGTTGGGTTAGATGCATAGGCAGATTTAAAGCTATATGATGGCTGGGAGAAAACGAGGGTGGATGGAAACGAAAAGAAAAGGATGAAGAACTTACCGAAACGAACCCCGGATTTACTTGAATCCGAAACGCGTCTATGGATCGATCTTCGCGGCTTGTCTAACCCGGATACTACTAGATATCACGAACGAGACAGATGAATTCAAGTTCTAAAGAGCCAACTTAAGAACTCTACCAAGAACACAATGAAAACGTGAGACAACGTGAAAACTCGATTTTGATTCAAAATTGTCTGCCGTCCAAAAGAGTTGTTCAAAGTCTTAAATACTGCAGATTTCGACCTAGGCCCATAAGTACAATTAGGGCACTAATTCGAAAATATAAAATCCAACAATTGGGCTTAAAAACAAAACACAAAGTCTGAGCCCAATTAAAATTAAAACAAGCATAAAGAAGCTAAACACGAAGGAAGCCCAATTTTCGAACCAAAAGGTCTTGTTCGAAACTCCTATGATATTCTTCAATCTTGGACGCTGGTCCAATTCACCAATTTGGGCTGCTTAATTCCAACATCTTCACCTTCCAATTTCTTCCGGATAATGCACTGAAAATAACCTTGCAGCTTCTTTGCTCTCAATCTTGTAACTGGGCCTCTCAACTGCAACTCCGGGTTTGATTCATCATTGCTGGATCCTGGCTCATCATTCCCCCCCTGCTGAAAAGAATTCGTCCTCGAATTCGGCTCCTCCTCAGCATCAGGATCATCTACAGGGAAAGGAGATAAGTCAGAAACATTAAAAGTATTGGAGCACTTATACTCACTTGGAAGATCAATGCGGTAAGCATTGTCATTGACTCGGGAAACCACAGTAAACGGTCCATCTCCGCGAGGTATCAACTTCGATTTCCTCAAGTTAGGAAAATGCCCTTTACTGAAGTGAATCCAAACCTTATCGCCGGGTTTGAATAGCACTTGCTTGCGATGCGCTAATGCCTTGGTGGCATTTTTCTCACCCTGAAGCTCGATCCTCTCCTTGATCTTCTTATGCATCTCACGAACCTGTTCAGCTCTACGAGAACCTTGCAAACTCGAAAGATGGTCAATAGGCAAAGGAATAAGATCTGTAGAGAGTAAGGGGATTAAAACCATACACAACCTCAAATGGAGACATATTAGTGGAAGAATGCACAACACGGTTATAAGCAAACTCAACAAAAGGTAAACACTCTTCCCATGACTTCTAATTATTCTTCACTAATGCACGAAGTAAAGTACCTAAAGTCCTATTAACTACTTCAGTCTGACCATCAGTCTGAGGATGACATGCAGTAGAAAATAAAAGCTTAGTACCTAACTTTCCCCAAAGAACACGCCAAAAATGTCCCAAGAACTTAGAATCCCTATCAGACACAATAGTCCTAGGCATGCCATGCAGTCTAACTACTTCACGAAAGAACAGATTAGCAACATGAACAGCATCATCAGTTTGTCGGCATGCAATGAAATGAGACATTTTGGAAAACCTATCGACAACCACAAACACAGAATCCTTGCCAGACTTAGATCTAGGCAAACCAAGAACAAAATCCATAGAAATGTCAATCCAAGGTGCAGATGGTGCGGGTAGTGGAGTGTACAAACCAAATGGATTAGAACTAGATTTAGCCTTTCTACATGTAATACATCTAGCACAGATTCTCTCGACATCTCTCTTCATGCGAGGCCAATAAAAATGCTCATGCAATATACTCAAAGTTTTAGCAACACCAAAATGGCCCATCAGACCACCTGCATGAGACTCTAGAACAAGCAAATCTCGCATGGAACAAGTGGGAACACATAACTTTGCATCCTTAAATAGAAATCCATCAGTCACATAAAAAGAATCAACAGATCTAGACCTAGACCGACAATTCTGGAAAATATCACCAAAATAAGAATCAGTTGCATAGAAACTCTTCAAATTTTCGAACCCTAAGCACTGGGCATGCATCACAGAAAGTAAAGTATACCTGCGAGACAGTGCATCAACAACCACATTCTCCTCACCTTTCTTGTACTTAATCACATATGGGAATGATTCAATAAATTCAACCCACCGGGCATGTCTCGAATTCAGATTCTGCTGCCCTTTCAAGTGCTTCAGTGATTCGTGATCAGTGTGAATCACGAACTCCTTCGGTCTCAGATAATGCTGCCAAGTCTCCAAAGACCTCTTTAATGCGTATAGCTCCTTATCGTACGTAGAGTACCTAAGAGCTGCTCCATTCAGCTTCTCACTGAAATAGGTGACCGGCTTCCTATCCTGCATCAAAACAGCACCAATGCCTATACCGGAGGTATCACACTCAATCTCGAACATCTTAGAAAAATCAGGCAAAACCAACAAAGGAGCATTACATAATTTCGATTTCAATAGATTAAAAGCATGCTCTTGGGCTTTGCCCCACTCAAACTTCTTGTCTTTCCTACTCAACTCGGTCAATGGTGCAGCAATAGATGAAAAATCACGCACAAAACGTCGGTAAAATCCAGCTAAACCATGGAAGGACCATCAGAACTAGTCTTAGGTGTTGGCCATTCCTCAATGGCTCGCACCTTAGCTCTATCAACCTCTACACCACGACTACTAACAACAAAACCAAGAAAAATAACCTCATCCATGCAAAAGGAGCACTTAGACAGGTTGGCATACAACTTAGCATCACGCAACAGCTCAAAAACATGCCTAAGATGCCTAACATGCTCAGGAACACAAGTACTATAGATAAGGATATCATCAAAGTAAACAACAACATACTTTCCAATAACATCACGCAGCACATGATTCATCAAACGCATAAAAGTACTAGGAGCATTAGTAAGTCCAAAAGGCATAACAAGCCATTCATACAACCCATGCTTAGTCTTAAATGCGGTTTTCCACTCATCTCCTTTAGACATTCTAACTTGAAAATATCCAGAACGCAAATCAATTTTAGAAAATACAGACGATCCAGATAACTCATCTAGCATATCATCTAACCTGGGAATGGGAAAACGATACTTTACCGTGATCTTATTGATAGCTCTGCAATCCATACACATGCGCCATTCATTTAACTTCTTTGGCACGAGAATCACAGGAACTGCACATGGCGACATACTCTCTCTGATTTACTTCTTTTCCAGCAACTCCTTGACTTGACGGTCTATCTCCTTCGTCTCATCAGGGCTGGTCCGATAAGCTGGTCGGTTAGGAAGGATTGCACCCGGCTGGAAGTCGATCTGGTGCTCAATTCCCCGAATTGGTGGTAGACCACTAGGAATCTCGTCCGGGAACACGTCCTTGAACTCCTGCATCAGTGGCTGCAAAACAGAGGGAATAGCAATATCAGAAGTATCATTAGCCTTAAACATAACTAGAACGATAGGCTTACCAACTCTGAGTGCTTTCTGCACTCCCTTTGCACTAATAAATAAGTTTTTGTGCACCGGATCTGAATTAGTCGCACTGGGACTCGATGGAGTGGCAACATGAATGGGCTTAGTGGGTCCCTTAGACATAGAAGAGGCTGCCTTGGAAGGCTTGGAGTTGGCCGAACTCGTCGTAGGGGTAGAAGGAGAAAGCGCGGTCTTGTTCTCAGACTTCTTTTCCCGTTCTTCCTTGAATCTCTCTTGCATCCTCTTCTGGTCTTCTGCAACATCCTTAGGCGCTAATGGCCATAATCTGGTGGTACGCCCATCTCGAGTCACGGCATAAGTGTTGGCGAATCCATCATGCATCGCCTTCCTGTCAAACTGCCAAGGACGACCAAGCAAAATATGCACCGCATCCATAGGGATGACGTCACAAAAAAATAGTATCTGTATATCTACCAATTGAAAAGGTGACATTTACCTGATAACCTACTCTGATCTCGCCTCGGTCAGTCAACCATTGCAATCGGTAGGGCTTGGGATGCTTCTGTGGGATCAAGTTCAGTTTTCCCACTGCATACTGGCTGATGGCATTCACAACGCTTCCACTATCAATAATAAGCGAGCACATCTTATCTTGGATAGAACAACGCGAGTAGAAGATGTTTTCTCGCTGATCGTTCTGATCCTCTTCACGAATCAGGCTCAGGGCTCGGATAGAAACAAAACTCACGTGAGCTTGCTTCGGCTGCTCATCTTCAATCTCATCGTTAGGAGGACCATTAAGGGGCTGATCTGCGCCCTCTGCATCAATAGGGTTTTCGGGCTCCTCTTCACTAGCTGATTCTAACTCATCCTGATCAGTAATGATGAGAACTCGGCGATTCGGACACTGGGCTTGAAAGTGTCCCCATCCTTTGCACTTGTGACACTGAACGTCACGTGCTCTTCCTGGAGTACCATGCTGAGGCTGACTAAGCTGTACAGTTCGACTCTGATTATTTCTGCTGGGTGCCGACGAACTAAAATCGGGTCTGCAACCAGACTGAGGTGCGGACTGCTGCTCAGAACGGCGATTGGACTGGTCTTGAGGACGTGTAGGGGCTGTCCTAGGCGTTGAAGAATCTTTTCGGACCCAAGGAGTCCTAGCAGGCGTCGACTGGAAAGACCGACGGCGTCCTTCTCGGAGTTGCCGTTCTACAATAGATGCATAATGAACCATTGCGTCCACAGATTTGAAGTTCTTCAATTCAACTTCACAAGCAATATCAGGGTTCATTCCTTCAATGTACCGGGTGATGGTGGCATATAAAGTCTCTTCTTTGCCAACCCGGTTCAGGGCTGTCTCCAGATCTTTGTGATATTCTTCTATAGACCTCGAACCCTGGCATATCTGACTGAGCTTGCGTTCCAGTTCCCGTTCATAGTGTACAGGAATGAAACGGCCTCTCATCACATCCTTCATTTCTTGCCAAGTGTCAATTGGAGGATACCTATCCTTTCTGCGTCTAGTCTGCTGAAACTCCCACCAAGTCGCGGCATATCCAATGAACTCAAGGGAAGCTAGCTGCACTTTCTTAAGCTCTGGAAAATCATAACACTCGAAAATTTTGTCAACTTTGCGTTCCCAGTCTAAATAAGCATCTGGATCATGCTTGCCTTGAAACACTGGGATAGTGGTCTTGATGTTGCTGAGTAGACCATCTGCATGACCATATCTATCCTGTTCGGGATAGACGTTCCTGCGGGCTGCCTGGAAGTGTGGTTGGAAAGGAGCACCACGACCTCGGCCTCTGCGTCGAGCTGCAAACCCATTTCTGTCTCCCTGATGTGGGACGAACTGAGCTGTATTATCCTCAGCTAGTTCATCCTCAAAGTTCCCAAACACTGAATCTGAGGCTTCATCATGAACCTCCACCTCATCTTCTTGATTAGCTCGTGGGTTATTGACTGGTGGAGCTTGAATCGTAGCGGTACGAAACTGATCAAACTTAGCCAACAATTCGGCCATGGTGTTCTGAACTTCTCTGAACTGAGTCTGTACATGACCTCTCAAAGCATCATAGTGGTACTTGGCATCCCAATCAGATTTAGTGCCTGAAGACTGTGGTGATTTTTCTGGATCCATTTAACCTGCACAGTGATCAAACGTAAAGAAAGAAGAGAGTCCTCACAGTTCCTCACAATCACTCGTTTGTTCTCTCAGATTTTACCGCTCGTGTATGTCACTCAGTGTATGTCACTCAGTCCTCACAATCGCTCTTTGATACTGCACAAGACTTCCCAGCAGAATCTGTCGTCAACTCTTTAGCTTTGATCAAGAACTCGGACTTGACTTCCAGAGGACCACGGGATAGCAAAGGAACCACGATTAGGGCTGGAAGGGGGTGTGTAGGCAATGTGGAGTGTAGGAAGGAAGGGCTTGAACGAAAAAAATGGGAAAAAGTCGAAAAACAGAAAAACTGGACAAGTTCGGAGGGCGATTTGAACTGGAAGATGATGGAATTCGGCTAAAAAAGCCTATACGTCACAGCAAAGCAGTGAGTCTTGCTCGGAGCGTCGTTCCGCTTCCGGAATGGTATTGTGGGGAAAAATCGGAGTTCGGGATCAAATTTTAGAAAAAACTGCCTACGACGGGGTTTAGGGCAGAACGGGGGCTGGATTCTCGGCTACAAGGCTGGATGCAGGGTGAAAGATGTTTGATAGGCTGGGGAATGTTCGGTGGGTAAGGAAAGGCGGGGTAAGGAATGTTGTGTAGGTAAGGAAAGGCGAAAAAGGATGAATTTAGGATGGAAAGTCGTTACCAATTAGACTTCAATTCAAATTAGGGACAAAATCTGAACTAAAAAGGAAAACAATCAATCCAAGAAAGCAGCAACACAACGTCCCCAATTGATAGTCGACGGAGGAAAACAACCCTACCCAAGAAAGAAGACTCACGAACCCAAATATGCAATCAAACTTCCCAAAATCAAATCAAGATATCAAAGATACTCACGAATCAAGTTCTAGGGTTCTTTTTTTTTTTATAAATATTTTTTTTTGAACGAACCCCTTATGGAACTAGAAGTCACTCCACTTTGGATTGAACCACGACCAGCAGGTGCTTACGCGGCTCTGATACCAAAAATTATGATACGACCAACAATATGCGGAAGCAAGAATCGAACACACGTCAACTGAAAGGTTGGTTCTAATCAAATCACAAACTGAACTAATAGCGATGAAAACACCAAATATATTGATCTCACTCAATAAATGAACGGGATTATAAACAAGGTCAAGATCGGTATCAAACAAACATTCAAAACCCAAATTATTTGCCAAACAAACGACCAAAACTCTAGTTGGAGACCTGATTGGAAAGTAGGGTAAATCAACTCGGATTAAGCTCAAATTTTATCACCAATTATAAACTGAAGTCTCAAGAAACATATCCAAAATTCAGCCAATTCGCACGAGGGGTTTGGGATTTGGCTCGGGAAGGACTTTTGGGGCGTTTAGGGTTAAAATCTGGGAACGACGACTTGTTGGAGGGGAAACTGGGTTGGCGTGGGGTTGGGTTAGATGCATAGGCAGATTTAAAGCTATATGATGGCTGGGAGAAAACGAGGGTGGCTAGAAACGAAAAGAAAAGGATGAAGAACTTACCGAAACGAACCCCGGATTTACTTGAATCCGAAACGCGTCTATGGATCGATCTTCGCGGCTTGTCTAACCCGGATACTACTAGATATCACGAACGAGACAGATGAATTCAAGTTCTAAAGAGCCAACTTAAGAACTCTACCAAGAACACAATGAAAACGTGAGACAACGTGAAAACTCGATTTTGATTCAAAATTGTCTGCCGTCCAAAAGAGTTGTTCAAAGTCTTAAATACTGCAGATTTCGACCTAGGCCCATAAGTACAATTACGGCACTAATTCGAAAATATAAAATCCAACAATTGGGCTTAAAAACAAAACACAAAGTCTGAGCCCAATTAAAATTAAAACAAGCATAAAGAAGCTAAACACGAAGGAAGCCCAATTTTCGAACCAAAAGGTCTTGTTCGAAACTCCTATGATATTCTTCAATCTTGGACACTGGTCCAATTCACCAATTTGGGCTGCTTAATTCCAACATCTTCATCTTCCAATTTCTTCCGGATAATGCACTGAAAATAACCTTGCAGCTTCTTTGCTCTCAATCTTGTAACTGGGCCTCTCAACTGCAACTCCGGGTTTGATTCATCATTGCTGGATCCTGGCTCATCAGAGAGGGACTGGTAATAGAGATAGAAGATATAAGAGAGAGAAAATGGAAAGAGAGAGTGTGTGGGAGATTGAAGAGAGAGAGAGAGAGTTAAGAGAGAGATTGTGTTGAGTGCGAGAGAAAGAGAGAGTGATGAGAGGGAGAAAGAGAGTGATGAGAGAGAGAGAGAGTAAGAGTGAGAGAGGTAAAAGAGACTGTTAGAGAGATATAATAGAGAGAGAGAAAATGAATAAGATAGATAAGAGAGAGAAAGATTGATGAGAGAAGGGGAGAAAAGTGAGAGTGAGTGTTTCATAGAGTGATGAGTGAGAGAGAGAGGTAAAAAAGACTGTTAGAGAGATATAATAGAGAGATAGAGAAAATGAGTGAGATAGGTAAGAGAGAGAGAGATTGATGAGAGAGAGGGAGAAAAGTGAGAGTGAGTGTGTCAAGGGGTTTAAAGATTGGATTTAGTTGTTTGGTTTATGGTTTAGGGTTTAGTGTAGGTTTTGGGGATATGGTTTAAAGTTTAGAGTTTTGATTGGGGTTTATGATTTTGTATAGTTTTAGGGTTTGGTATAGGCTTTAGGGTTCAGTTTTAGGTTTAGGGTTATGGTTTAGGGATTAGTTTAGGGTTTTAAGTTTAGGAATTATAGTTTAGTTTTGGGTTTAGGGTTTAGGATTTAAGGTTATCTTTAAGATTTAGGGTTTTAGGGCTTAGGTTAGGTTTTTGGGTTTAGGTTTAAGTTTTTGGTTTATGGTTTAGTGTTATGGATTAGGGTTTAGGTTTAGTTCAGGGTTTAATGATTAGTTTATGGTTCTAGGTTTAGGCTTTAGGTTTTAGTTTTTGTTTTAGGGTTTATGATTTAGTTTTTGTTTTAGGGTTTAGTGTTATAGTATTGGGTTTAAGGATTAGGGTTTAGTTTAAGATTTAGTTTAGGTTTTAGAATGTTAGGTTTGGGGTTTCGGCTTGAACGGTTTAGTGTTTAACATTAGGGTTTAGGGTTTAGGATTTACGTTTTAAGATTTATGGGGATAAGAGAAGAGATATCCGAAAGAGAGATTAATGAGAGACACCAGAGAGAGCGATAGGTAAGAGAGAGAGAGAGGGGGGGGTAAGAGAGTGATATAGGTTAGACAGAGTGATTATGTAGAGTAAATAGACAAAGAGAAAGTGATGAGAGAAAGAGTAAGACTGAGAGAGGTAAAGGAGAGTGATGAGAGAGATAGAAGAGAGAGAGAGAGAGAATTTGAGTGATAGAGTTAAGAAAGAGAGAGAGAGAGCAATGAGGGATAGATATATGAGGGAGAGAGAGAAGTGATAGAGAGTGTGTGAGAAAGTGATAAGAAAGAAAGAGTGTTGAGAAAGAAATAAGAGAGAGAGCGAGAGTAAAACTATTGTGGTTTACGGTCTAATTTTGGGTTCAGGGTTTAGGGTTCAGTTTAAAGATTTAGTTTAAGGTTTAGTTTTTGGTTCATGGTTTAGTGTTTAATAATTAGGGTTTAGGGATTAGGGTTTAAGGGTTTAGGGTTTAGGGTTATGGTTTACAATTTAGGGATTAGGATTTAATGTTTAGGATTTAAAATTTAGGGTTTAGGATTATGGTTTAGTGTTTTAGATTTAAGATTTAGGAAAATTATAGGAGTGAGAGAGATCAGATAGAGAGAGACTGATAATAGAGATAGAAGAGAGAGAGAGAAAAAAAGAGAAAGAAAGAATGTGTGTGAGATTGAATAGAGAGAGAGAGAAGAGAGAGAGTGTGATGAGAGAGGGAGAAAGAGAGTGATAAGAGAGAGAGAGAGTAAAAGTGAAAGAGGTAAAAGAGAGTGTTAGAGAGTGTTGGTCCCGAAAGAGCAAGGTTTGGTGTATGGGGGACTTAGTTGGTGCTCTTATATAGAAAACCTTAATGATTAACCAGATTGTTAAAGCAGGTTAATTGAGATGCAGTCTATATGGAAGTGTAAGAAGATAGGTTAAATAAACAACTGAAAATAAATATGCAGAAAGGAAAATGACACAGTTGTTTAACGTGGTTCGGGAAATCCCTACGTCCACGATCTGATCAAAACTAGACCAGATTAACCACTGCTTGGATACTCTTATTCTTTATACTCGTGGAGAACGAGTCACAAGTTTCAAACACAATCTGGTTGAAACTTATGCACGAATGAGGGTCGTGTCCCTTTACAACAGATTACCTCTACGTTACCACTAAAAAACTACTAGCTAGCAGGGTGATCTCCTTTCTCTCGATAAGACAGACTTGAATCGAGGTTCGGTTGATGTGATCTAGAATCACGAACAGTTTGAAGTCTTGAGTCTGATGTTGAGATTGATTGCTTGAGAGTGTTTTATCGATGTAGCATCTGTTCTTGCCTTGTAGAAACGTTGACTCAATCCTCTAAGTATGGAAAACAGATCACTAACGGTTACTTTCCTTCCTCGTGTCAATCATGGATTCACCTTCCAAACCTTAGTGGATAGACTTCAATATTGACGTGGCAAAAGGATATGATTTGTAAGGTGATGTCATTTGGTGGTTTGATGACTCTATCGATCTGGTGCTTCAATGTGATCATCTGTCTGGTCGGTGATCTGGTCGGTGAGTGTCATAGCAGATCGATTTCTTCTCTTTGAAAAATATGTCTTGGTCTCATCCTGGACAATTATAGAAATGACTTCTATAGGAATAACTCCTTTACATGCTAAGTCATCTCCTAACCTGTTCTCTATCAGAATTCACTTTATGCGTAGTGATCTGTTAACATGTAGAACAGTTTAACTCTAATGAAAGCTGATTAAGACTAAGTGTGTTTCGAGAGGTCATCATCAAAACCAAAATACTATCGGGGTTCCCAACAATTTCCCCCTTTTTGATGATGTTGAAACCACACTTTTACAATAACATCCTATTTAAGCTTTGAGAATGATCTAGTTTAAAGAACCAGATTGATTAAGTTTTCGTTATTAGGTTATAATGATGAAATAGCAGATGTATGTGTTCTGGACAACAAGATTTTGTCATCAGAAACCCACAAAATGTTCATAGATATAGAACAAAAAGGGTTACAGATTAAAATAAGAATTACAGATAGTAAAGGATGTGAAAAGATGTATCTATCTGCTCCTCCTCTTTTCTTCTTGTTGCGCCTCTTCATTTTTGCTCTAGTCTCATCAGAAATCATCTGGACACTTTCGTACACTCCCTCTCTGACCCTGATGTAGTCTGGGTCTTCGGCATCGATCTTGTACCCCTTGTTTTCTGCAAGCTGATTAATGAAGTTCAGGAGGTAGGTCTTGTCTGGGAGTTTAGTGCCAGGGATATCTAGACATTCTCTGTATTCACGTTCTGGTGCAGTTATGGTGATCTGAGCTTCTGCAGCAGCAGCTCTAATGGCCTGGATCAGATCCTTAGCATCATTCATATCCAGGTAGAGATTGAAGGCTTCATTGGCTATGCCTTCGCAGTAAGCTGGTTCTTTGATGAAGTACCGGCACATGATAAATCCGTATTTCAGCCCTTCCCAACCTTCCTTCAGATTGTCTGGCACCCAGTTGGTTTTTCCTTCTTTTGGCTTTTTGGTATTGATGGGTGCGGAGGAGAAACAACTAGATCCAGACTTCCTCTTCTTCTTTTGTGGTTGAGAGTGACTTGATTTGCTTGATTCAGATTTGGATGGCCTCTTGGTTTGAGCAGATGGTTGGTTTGGTCGATCTGGTGTAGCTGGCTGCTCAGGTTGAGCCTCTCTCCTTTCTTCTGATGCACCAGATTGACCTTTACCCTTTCCTCCAGCTCCTTTTTCCTTCCTCATTTAGATCCTTCCCCCTTTTCGACATCATCAATATAGATTTTGATGAGGGCCTTAAGGGAGGTGATCTCCTCCTTCATCTCCTTCATCTCTTTTTCTGAATCCATCTTGTAGTTGAGTAGGGACGTGATGTTTGTGTTGGATTCATCAATCTTTTGTTCCATGGAGGATTTGGCACTGGTGAGATGAGCAGTGAAATTCTCATGTTCTTCTTTGATAGCCCCAATCTCGTCGAAGTAAGAGTCGATCATGGTCTTCGTGGGGTATCTCCTTCAGCTTCCTCTCGATAAAGTTCACTCCATCATCTTCAAATTGTCTGAGTTGTGATCTGATTTCAATTTTGGCTGCTTTGATCACTTCCTCAGAGACTCCATCAGTTTGGTCCTTGACTATGGCATGAACCATGTCTTTCTCCTTTTTGGCAAAGTCTGTGACAATTTTATGCATCTCTTGAACCTTGTGCTCCATTGATGACAGAGTCTGATCAATCTGTTCTTTTCGTTGATCTGCAGCAGATCTGTCATCATCCATCTTTTTGCTTAGCTCTTCCAGCTTTATTCTGCATACTCTCCTCAATTCTGAGTCCACCTGTTCTACATGAGATTTGATGCTGTTGTTGAATTCAGTGAGGATTCTGGTGGCCTGGTCTTGGACAGTGGAGAGAGTTCCATACAAGAATTTATCCACTTTGATGGAGATTAGATCATTGACTTGTGCATTGAATAGAGATTGATACTGAGTCATCAGTATCTCTTCCAGATTTGTTGTCTCCACAAATTCGTCCATGGTAGCAGCGATAGAGGGGGTGTAGATTTTATCAGTCTGTTTTCCACCCACCCTCTGTCCAGCAGGTTCTTCTTCCTCTCGAGGATAATCAACTACCTCGATCTGGATTGTGCATTTCTGGGCTGGTTCCCCCTCAACTTGTGCAATTGGCTCAGCTGTTTCTGTAGTTGGTATGGTCTGTTCAGCAGCATCAGCCTGTTGCTGATCTGGTTCAATGTCTGGTACTATTGCACCCTGTTGGTGGGCGTCAGCCATCTCTTCTTCCTCTTCGTATACCACACTTTCAAAGAAGTGTAATAGCTCTTCTTTCTCATATATTGATCTCAGATCGATCTGTAATTTTTGGGCTTCATGTTTTGCAATGGCAAGGATGCTCTGGAGATAGGTGTCTCTCAACTCTGAATAGAGGAGACTTCGAAGATGTTTAGAAGTGCAGCCTCTTCTGCCTTGAGTGCAGAGATCGATCTGGTCTTGAGCAAGGCGTCGAGGACATAGAATTCTTTGTCCTTAATGAGAAGGAGTAGCTTTAGTCTCCTTGCAGCATCATAACTCTCTGGAGTTAACTGCAGAGTGATCTGCTTCTGCTTCTAGCAGTTTTACCACTGTTTCAGCTTGTTTCTTCTCCACATCCTCATCTAAGGATTCATCTTCTTCTTCCTCCTCAACAATCTGCTCTAATGGTTCAGCAGATGGAGGACTAGCGGTGTGAGCGGGGGAAAAATCCTTGACCTGACTTGGGTCAAAAGAGGAGATGGGGGCAACTTCCTCTGGTAGACCCCCAACCAGAATCTCCTCATCCTCAACCTCCTGTTGAGGGATAGATGTGTGCATACCAGCAGGTTCCTGAACCTGGACCTCTTCCACTGGTTCAGCAAGTTTTTGCAGTCTTCTCCTCTTGGTTTTAGGCTGTTGAGCAGCAGTAGAAGCATCAGTATCCACTGAGCTTGCTCTTCGAGTGACTCTTTTTGATGGGGTTCTTTCCACTGGCTTCTCCTTTGTGACTCGAGATTTGATTGATTTTTCTGTGGGAGCAGATGGGGGAATCCAGATTGGATTTGAGCTCCCCATCTCTATCAAGGCGTTAGCGTGTACTGGATCTGTCACCTTGGCTATCAAGTTGGCTGTGATTCCCATGGACATCTAGATCTGGTGTTGGTCCTTGGGAAATCGCAGTCTGTCGTTGAACTCAATCACTTCATCTCATTGGTGTTGTTTGAAGAAAGTTTCCAGCATGAAGCTGATCTTTGTGGAATGCCTCAGGCTGCTTCTCCTCACTTCAATGCCTGGGCTTGCTCCTTTAATGAAAGTTATCATTTTAGCATCCTTGGTCAACAGATCGAACAACACTCTGCTCCAGTTGACAGGCAGATTGAGCACCACGGCCGTGATTATCTTGAACTTCTCTGGCGTCTCTTGGTCATATGAACCGTTGTGGTTCATGAATATCCTTTGTACAAACTCAAAGATAATCTTGTACTCCGGAGCAAGCAGTCCTCTGTTGAACATTCTGTTGGTGTAGGTTATTGGAGCAACCATCACCATCTCTATTGCTTCTTGCAGCTGATCCTCTGTAATTTCTCCAAGGCTAATTCCTTCGTCCTTCAGCTTATAAACCTCGTCTATAATGTTCAACACGTTGTAGGTTGTGTTGCTTGTTGTATTCCCCTTGCTCACACGGATGGTGGCTTCGTTTCCACCTTTCTCTCCTTTGGCAGAAATTGAAGAGGGTGTGTGGTGATAATATTATGAAATCCTACAACAAAGTTACACAATATAGATGAACATTATTCTTCCATCAATGAAGTATGAGCGCTTAGTAGTAGTGTACGCAATACAGAATATCAAGTTTTACTGTTCAGTGTTTGTTCACGAAAACATGCTTATGGATAAACTGGTTTTTCAAGACAGGCAGTTCACATAAGATAAAAGCAGTTCACATGAAACAGTTAAATAATGATATAGAATCTTTAAACATGAATAACAAAGAGAAACCTTTGCATCGCTTAACAAGGGCGAAGGCCTTGTCTAGTTTATGGAAACCATGGGTGTCAAGAACGGCATATTGATCTTGAGTAATATATTGGTTTAGAAATTTCACTTGCTCGAGAAACAGAGTTGATTTGGTAGCCATTTTTGAGAGATTTTTGAAAGGTTAGAAGTGGCGAGAAATTTGCTAAGTGCTTGTCGAAGAAGAAAAGTGAAGGTAGTAGATAGACAGTTTAATACATATATATAGATAAATGATTCACGGTGTAGATTAAAGAAAATAAAATTAAGGGTTTAGATTTTAATCCTCCCTTTTTAGTTTCTCCCGCTTTTCTGAATTATAGACTTGCAGTCTATCACCGCCTCTACTCTGCGTCAGATACACGCGCTTTTGATCCTAGGATTGCAGTGCAGCGCGTGTTGGTTTGAGCCGTCAATTTGCTTCCTTTTTCTTGATTTGGTAAATATCTTCGAGATCACAGTTCCCAAACACAGTACTAATCATCACAAAAATAAGATATTTGGTATATTATGTCAGAATTTAGACATATAGGTTATGATTAGAAACTGATATAATCGCCGTAATTAGATTTATTCTGTTGACATTCCCCCTTGACTAAGTAACGAGATAATTAATTTATTTTGAAATTAGTTTCCACGTGGCTTCTAGTCATCTGTTGTAGTCAATCTCCTTGTTAACAATCTATTGTCACCACTATCAATCTGTTTATACTACATTCGATCTTGGACATCATTCTTGTGTGATGATCTGTTAATAATTCCCGGTTGAAATTTTAA
The DNA here is from genome assembly GCA_026898415.1 of Leonotis leonurus. NCBI lineage: Eukaryota > Viridiplantae > Streptophyta > Magnoliopsida > Lamiales > Lamiaceae > Leonotis > Leonotis leonurus. The sequence goes on along the minus strand of JAPKLX010000420.1, from coordinate 50,872 downwards.
TCTCATATTATCTCCTCTAGATTGATATGTTGAACCTCGAATTCACCATGATCTGTTAATAACTCTCATTGAATTTTAATCAATCTGTTGAGCATTAATCTGCAATTTGATGATCTGGTGTCAATTCCCGGTTGGAATTTTTACGTGATCTGTTCTTCATCAATCTAGGCTATATCAATCTGGTCCTCTCTTCCAGATTTAACAATCATAATTTGACACAAAGTATCTTGAATCTTTCTTCTGGTAATGCTTTAGTAAGAATGTCTGCTCTCTGTATTTCAGTGTGTATTTTCTCGATCTGTACATGTTTTCTTTCAACTTGATCCCTTATAAAGTGATGTCTCACATCTACTTGTTTGCATCTGGTATGCAAGACAAGATTCTGTGTGATTGCTATAGCACTTGAGCTATCACAGAAAATGGGTATCTCTTTGACATCGATCTCATAGTCTTTGAGTTGTTGTTTTAACCAGAGTATTTGAGCGCAACAACTCCCAGCTGCCATATATTCAGCTTCTGTAGTTGATGTGGCAACAGATGTCTGTTTCTTTGAGAACCAAGAGATCAGTTTATTTCCTAAAAATTGACATGTGCCAGATGTTGACTATCTCTCCAACTTGCATCCAGCATAATCTGAGTCTGTGTATCCAGTTAGCTCAAAGTTGTCTTCACATGGATACCATAATCCAATATGAGCTGTTCCCTTGAGATATCTTAATATCTTCTTAGCTGCTTCCATGTGAGACTCTTTGGGGTTTGCTTGATATCTTGCACATACTCCTACTGCAAATGTAATGTAAGGTCAACTGGCAGTTAGGTAGAGTAGTGATCCTATGATCCCTCTATATTGAGTAATATTTCCTGGTTTTCCCTCTTGATCAGAATCAATTTTCCCGTTGGTCTGTATTGGAATCTTAACAGGTTTACTGTCTTTTAGTCCAAACTTAGTCAGCAGATCGTGAATATACTTTGCTTGGTTAATGAAGATGCCATCTGGTAACTGCTTGACCTGCAAACCTAGAAAGAAACTCATCTCACCCATCATGGACATTTGATATTAATTTTTCATAAGTTCAGCAAATTTATCACATAGAGAAGTAGATTGAGATCCAAATATGATATCATCTACATAGATCTGTACTAAAAGGATATTCTCTTTGACTTTGATGATGAACAAGGTCTTGTCAACCGATCCTCTTCTGAATCCAGATTCTAGTAGAAATGTGGACAATGTTTCGTACCAAGCTTTAGGAGCTTGTTTTAGACCATAGACTGCTTTTGTTAGTCTGTATACTTTCTGGTTTGGATCTGCTTCCTTGAATCCAGGTGGTTGTTCCACATACACCTCTTCTTCAAGGATACCATTTAGAAAGACACTTTTGACATTCATCTGGTATACCTTGAACCTTTTGTATGCAGCATATGCTAAGAACAACCTTATTGCTTCTAGTCTGGCTACCGGTGCAAATGTTTCATCAAAATCAATGCCTTCTTGTTGATTATAGCCTTTAGCTACTAATCTGGCTTTGTTTCTGACTACTTCACCATTCTCATCTCGTTTATTTTTGAACACCCATTTTACACCTATTACTCCTTGGTGTTTGGGTCTGTCCACGAGGTACCAGACCTCATTTCTTTTGAACTCATTGAGTTCTTCTTGCATTGTTGTTATCCAATCTGCATCTTGTAATGCTTCATGAGCAACAGATGGTTCAATGCGAGATAAGTAGCAGCTCAACAATGCACTTTCTCCATGCATTCTTCTGGTCTTCACACGATCTGATGGGTTCCCAACAATCTGTTCTGGTGGATGATCTTGTATCCATCTCCTTCTCCTGGTCATCTCTTCATCAGATATCTCAGGATCAGGATGATCTGTTGGTCCCTCAAATTCAGGGTGTGTTGTTGATGAAGCTTGGAATGGATTGTCATCTGCCTCTACTTCTGGATTTGAATTTTCAAGTGGATCATCATCTGCATTGACTATTTCATTGTTTTCAGATGGTGATCTGTTTTCATCCAGTTCATGTTGGATTATTCCCCCTTGCTGTATGATTTCATCAGCAATAGGTGGAGTAATGATCTCTTCATCATCACTTTTTGAGTTCCAGATTAGAATATCTTCTAGTAACATCTCATTCATCTTTCTTGTAGTCATCTGGTTTTCTGTCTGTTTGTCATCTGGTGACCTGTACCCAACAATAAACTCATCAAAAACAACATGAGGAACAACCTCCACAATATGAGAGTTCTTATTGTAGACTCGATAGGATTTACTGACATCAGAATATCCTAAAAATATTTCAGGATCAGTTTTACTATCAAAAGTCTTCAATTGACATTTTCCATTATTATGTATGTAACACAAACAACCGAAAGTGCGAAAGTAAGAGATCTTAGGTCTTCTATTGTTCCAGATCTCATATGGTGTCTTTCCATGTCTGAGTTTCATTGATGATCTGTTCTGAGTGTAACAGGCCGTGTAAATAGCTTCTGCCCAGAATTTCTTGGGTAGATTGGTAGCATTTAGCAGAGTACCGGCTGCTTCTTTTAGTGATCTGTTTCACCTTTCAACAACTCCATTCTGTTGAGGTGTTCTAGCAGCTGAAGTTTGATGAGTGATTCCCATCTTATTGCAGTATGCTTCAATCTTTTGATTTCTGTTCATCAATCTATTCTGATAGTAGCTATGTTCATCTCCTTCTGTTTGGTGATCTTGTGTAGAAAATCGGGCAATTTGGCTAGTGTCTCTTTCTTCTTTAACAGAAAGATGACCCAAGTGAACCTTGAGTAGTCATCTATGATTACTAAGGTGTATTTTCTCCCATTTATGCTTAGTGGTATAACTGGTCCAAACAGATCCAGATACAAAAGCTCCAGTATTCTTGATGTTGAGTGAGCTGTTTTGCTTGTAAAGGAGGATCTGGTCTGTTTTCCAGCTTGACAAGCATTGCATATATGATCTTTATCATATACTTGATCAGGTAGGCCTTCTACTAATTTCTCTTTTGCAATCTTGTTGATTGACTTGAAATTTAGATGACTCAATCTTTTGTGCCATAACCAGCTTGTTTCTGATACAGTTTTAGTAACTAAGCAGGTCTCGATCTTGTTTGTCCACTGGACAATATATAACCTGTCCTGCAATTTTCCGGTAAGGAGTATCTCATCTCCTTCCTTGTTTTTTACAAAGCAGTTGTTAGTATCAAAGAAGATCTGATTTCCATTTGCAGAGAATTGACTAACCGAAAATAGATTGTGGCTAAGACCCTCAACATATGATACATTTGAGATAGTAGTCTTACCAACCTTTACATTTCCATATCCTCTGGTGTATCCTTTTGAGTTACATCCAAAGGTGACCTGTGGTCCTGGTTGTTCAATGTAATCTGATAGTAAGTTCTTTGTTGGTCCCGAAAGAGCAAGGTTTGGTGTATGGGGGGGGGGGAATTCACCAAATACAAACTTTTCAGTTTACTTGGTTGATTGTTAGAGAGTTCAAGCTATTCTTAAACGGGAAATTGCTTGGCAGATAACTGACCAGATTGATCAACAGATCGATACCAGATCAGTTCATACAGATTGCTCTCTAGTGTAAATGCTCAGATAATAATAAGAGTGATCTTATTATTTTCTAAGTATAGTGTGTGCGGAAAAATGGTGGATTTAGTTGGTGCTCTTATAAAAAAAAAAAAAAAAAAACCAAATTGATTAAAGCAGATTGATTGAGAGCAGTCTATATGGAAGTGCAGAGAGTTAGAATAATAAAACAACTGAAAGTAAATATGCAAAAAGATAATGACACAGTTGTTTAACGTGGTTCGGGAAATCCCTACGTCCACGATCTGATCAAAACTAGATCAGATTATCCACTACTAGGATACTCTTCTTCTTTATACTCGTGGAGAATGAGTCACAAGTATCAATCAAAGCTAGAAGGATACTTATGCACGAAGTAAGGGTCGTGTCCCTTTACAACAGATTACCTCTACGTTACCACTAGAAGACTACTAGCTAGCAGGGTGATCTCCTCTCTCTCGATAAGACAGACTTGAATTAAGATTGGGTTGGTGTGATGTAGAATCACAAGTAGTTTGAAGCTCTTAGTCTGGTCCAGAGATTGATTGCCTTAACGTGTGATTATTTGATGTAGCATACGTGTCTTCTCCAGACCTTGAACTTCAAATATATAGGCTTTGAATATGAAATTCTAGCCGTTGTTGATTGGCGTGAGATTGATTGTAGATTGCCAATCAATGATATCCATCATATCTGTTCTTGCCTTGTAGAAACGTTGACTCAATCCTCCAAGTATGGAAAGCAGATCGCTAACGGTTACTTTCCTTCCTTGTGTCAATCATGGATTCTCTTTCCAAACCCTATTAGATGGACTTCAATATTGACGTGGCAAGAGGATATGATGTGTAGGGTACGAGTCTTGGTATCTGAAATTCGCCTTCAGGGTACGAGTCTAAGGGGCTCCCGGACCAACACTCATCCAACTATGGAATCCCCCTCAACACTCACTCAGCGTATACTCACCCAATCTTCAGCCCTTTCTTTGCCTAAACAGTTTACCTCTAAAATAGAACACCTTATAGAATACACCACAATACCCAGTGATGCTATCGTAGAAAAAACAGTTCCTCCCCTTGTTAGCCCATATAACATCTATAGAAAATATGGAAGCCTAACCAAAAGTATAAGGTCCCTTATTTCCTCAAAGAATCCTCCTTTAAGGGAATATGTGCAGTCCTCCAAGATGGATCAGTGCGGACTTCCAGCCACAGCCCAGGAGCAATATGTAACTCTAAGCATCCCACAGGAGTACATCGAGGCCTGGAAAAAAGAAGGATACACTCATCTCCATCTCGGAGCAGTAAGACTTGTTCTTTCTTACAATGGAAGAAAAGGTCTTCCTGTTACAGCACGCATAGCTCTCTTAGATACTCGTTATCTTCACTATGAGCATGCTGTAATAGGTACTGTTTTTACAACGCTAAATGCGGGAAGTGTAGTCGTTACATTCTTTCCAAATTTTGCGTTGTCCCTGCAAGACGCATCACTCGAATCTACCTTCAAGGTTCAAATCCAGATAACAGGTGCCGAACAAAATCCGGATTGCTTCATGGCGACCTTACACCATCAAATAGTCTACAGGCTGCAAAATCATAGTCTTGATCTCAAAAATCAAGGCTCCTCGGATGCCCTGATGATCCTTGCAGAAGCAAAAAATGAAGTTCCTACTATTGTCCATGTTCCTCGACAAATCAGTAGGAAAGATCTCGAGAAGTTGGTTCCAACAGAATGGATAACCAACTATGAATCTCTACATCAAAAGGTAGAGACTATTCAATCTACAGATTTCAAATTTCAAAGAACCAGCGATGGAAAGACAAAGACAATCTTCAAGCCTATGAAGGAAGAAGGTCCATCCAACCCTATGTTCCAGTTGATGGTTACTCCAGTTCAAGGTGTAAGAGAAACCTACTTTAAAGGTTTCCATATACCCGTGTCCAGTTTCTTTCCAGACGGAAGAATATCCTATACAGCTAGGATTAATGGACACTTCATATGGGACACAGACCCATCTATGTGTGATCCAAGGTGCACGTGCCAAGATGAAGATTCCAGTGACGATGATGACTATGAAGAGGAGGACGAATTCAACCCCGATAATGCTGAACCAGACCAGCCGTCATTTTATTCTTCCCCTCAATCATGTTTAATGATGGGAGGATATGATGCGGAATTTCCTCCGTTGTCTAAAAAAGAAGATCATGTCAATAATATCTTCTCTCGGCCTTACATACAAAGTCCCGTTATAGAATCTGGAGGCCAAAGGAAATCCTTATCCCAAGGAGAAGAAGTCTAAAATTGGCATACAACCAACGCGGTGGCACAAAATAGATCTCTCTGTTCAATTGATTCAAAGGTGTCCCAAATACTTGAAAAGGTGCAGGATTCTACTGTCAAAGTAGGTTCCATAGAAGTACAACTCCAACAAATTGAGCAAAAGTTGTCGCGGAGAATCACTCAACTAGATGAAGAACTCCAAAGTCTCATCTCCAAAAGACAATTCGGAGTCGAGTTCTCTCAAAAGGAAGCTGAAATTCGAAAACTTAAAAGGGAGATGCAGAAAATTGAAGAGGATAAACTTCAAGGAAGATCTCTGTTCATGTCCCCTCCAAACTTCATCCACTCGCCTCCAGACACGCCAGAATATTCTAAATATTTTGGTATGATATCAAGTATTCCTCTTGATGTTCCTAAGAGGAGTAAAAAGAAGGAAGCTCAAAGGCATGACGATCCAGAAATAAGCACTGCACCTGCCGAAACCCTTTTGGTGGAAAGTTCTTCAACGAGAAGAAGCACTGACAAATCTTCAACCTCTTCAGATAGTCCCATGACAACATATAATTCAGATGAAGAAGAAAGATTTGCAGACATATCTTCCATCCTCGTGGCGGATAGAGATGAACCAGGCTATGGCCAGTCTTTTACCGAACCGGTCTCCGAAGACTCTGAGCCCGAGTCTTCTTCAGCCCCATATGTCACCCAGCCTAATGAAGAACGGATACCGAAGTTTACAAGCGGTCCTTGGTTCACTTTTGACGATATCCCAATCCATAAAAGGCGTGACAGAATGCATACTTTTGCTGCATGGATCGACAATCAGCTCAACCGGGAAGACGCTGAATTGAGACAAGTCCTTAAAGAATTTACTTCCAGATTCTTAGGGACTCTCAGAGAATGGTTTCTAAGCCTTGGTGAATATCGTCAACGCCAAATGCTAAGTGCTCCAACCCCCGGAGAAGCCCTGGGAGAAATTCATCGAGAATTTATTGGTGATCTATTGCTCTACACCAAAGTCTTATCTCAAGAATATTTCTCCATGAGATGCTGCTCTCTATGAAAGAAGGATCTTGACTGGCATTTCAAAAGGATGTCCGAGAGATTTTATTGCTTGAATGGATACAACGACCCCAACCTAAAGAATGTCTATCTTGCATCTCTTCCAAAAGAGTTGCAACCGGAGATGGCCAGAACAATTCAAGCTACAAAGAAGGATATATCACATATCAGCATGGGGCAAATCCATCAAATATGTCTTGCTGCTCTCGACAAGCTTTGCGAACAACAAAATCTTTTCAAGGAAATGCTCGAAAGGCGAAAGATCCCCAAATCCGTATGTGACAAGTTTTACTTGGAGATCAAATGCAAAGATAAAGAATGCAAGTGCTCGCCCTCAAAGAAGAAAGAAAAGAAAAAATTCCTCAAGAAAGAGCACAAGAAGAAGTACAGATTCTTCAGACGCAAGCCATTCAGAAAGAAGAAAACCAATCGGTGCTATCTTTGCAATAGAGAGGGACATTTTGCAAAAAATTGTCCCAACAAGCAGAACAAAGCCTCCAAGTTAGCTTCCCAAGCTTTCCTTTCACAAGAAGTTGATCATGACGATGCCGATGTGGAATCACTATTCTCGGAGCAAGAAGAGCAAGATCAAAAAACAGTCTTCATATTGCAAGAATCTTCTACAGATGAGGCAACCACATCCAACGATGAATTTTCAGATGATGAAGTGCCCATTCTCATGATCCAACCTCAACCTTCACTGAAAACAAACATGATGGTTCGAGAAGGCTTACCATCTCCACATCTTGAAGTGAAGATATTACAAACCAAATATGATAAGCCTATCCGAGTTATTGGAGTCTTGGATACAGGAGCTCGAAGAACCATGATGAATCCGGATATACTTCCCAAAGAGATGTGGGATACTCATCATGAGTATTTCTACGCTGCCGATGGCCAAACATTCCATACTTCGTTGATTTCCAAGCATCCAATTGGAATCCAGCTCTTTCCAGAATGTACTGTTTGGATCAAGGTGATTGGAAGCAAACTCAACGGTCACGATCTCTTGATGGGTTTTGACATGTTCTTCAAAGCTCAACATCTGCAGATACTGCCCCGTGGAGTGAAATATAAAAGAAGATTCCAAGCATATACTTCCGTGCAAAAGTTATTTTCATTGCAAGAAACGTCGGAGGATTACCATCAACTCTCCAACGAGCTATCCAAATGTTGCGCTGATTCACATGCTGAGTTCAAACATCATTTTCCGCTTTGGACGAATCCGCAGTTTTTCATACAACTGCTGTTCAAAAAGAATGAGGATATCAACTCCACTAAAGCTACACATCCTGGAATGAATCCCGACGAATTGGCATTAGCCCGACAAGAGTGTAATCAACTCCTTGCTCTCGGCCTCATCGAGCCAACCAAATCCAACTGGGCATGTCAAGCATTTTATGTCAACAACCGAGCTGAGCAAATTAGAGGGAAGAAGAGGTTAGTCATTGACTATAAACCCTTGAACTTCTATCTCCTTGATGATAAATTCCCTCTTCCTAGAACTCAAATGCTTTTTGCTCACCTATCCAAAGCCCGAATCTTTTCCAAATTTGACCTTAAATCAGGTTTCTCGCAATTAGGAATTGATCCTAAGGATAGATACAAAACTGCCTTTTGTATTCCCTCAGCCCAATATCAATGGACTGTTATGCCCTTCGGTCTAAAGGTAGCTCCTTCTCTCTTCCAAAAAGCCATGAGCAAAATCTTTGAGCCCATACTGTACTCTACCCTTGTCTACATTGATGATATCCTGCTCTATTCTCCAACCAAAGCAGATCATCATGTCCTACTCAAAAAGTTCCTTACCATAGTTAAAGAGTATGGAGTAATGTTGTCTGAAAGAAAGAGTACTATATAGGCCAAACCAGCATAGATTTTCTGGGAATGAAAATATCCGAAGGAACCTTTCAACCAGCCCCACATATTGCCGAAGAGTTGCAAAAGTTTCCAGATCAAAAGCTATCAGTCAAACAAATTCAACAGTTCCTTGGAATTGTGAATTATGTTAAAGATTTCATCCCAAACATCTCTCGTCATACCAGTCAACTGTCTAAGCTCCTCAAAAAGGATGCTCCTCCATGGAGAAGAAGCCAAATTGATGCAGTGAAACATCTCAAAGAGACTTGTAAAACTCTTCCTCCCTTGAGAATTCCAGGAGAAGGCCAAAGAGTTCTCCAAACTGATGCCAGTGATGACTATTGGGGGGCCATGCTCTTAGAAAAAGTAGAAGGAAGGATGCACTATTGCGCACATGCCAGTGGCTGTTTCAAAGACTCGGAGAAACATTATCATGCTGTCTACAAGGAAATTTTGGCTGTCAAAAATGGAATCAAAAAATTTGAATTTCATTTGGTCGGCCATAAGTTCATTGTGCAGTTAGATAATACATCTTTTTCGGCGATAATGGAATTAAAAAACAAAGGTGTTCCAGAAAAGCAACTCCTCCGTCTGAAGGATTGGTTTTCCAAGTACCAGTTCGAGGTTCAACACATCAAAGGTAAAGAAAATGTTGTTCCTGATTATCTTTCTAGAAAACCCTTCCTTCACTTGATATCTTCCTCTAAGGTCCTTCCCGTCATCTTCATGGTCAATAAGCGGTTAAAAAGGTCTTACGTCATTGTAGGAGGGAAAGGGAAAAATCCATTTATCGAAAATCCTCCCAAACCATTAAAACCTCCAGACCTTACATTTCCTCCTTCCAATAAACCTTTTGACTCCGTCAAGTCCATTCGACTCTTTACTAAAGATAACCTGTTCAAATACTTATCTCTATATGTCTTAGATGTA
>JAPKLX010000420.1:0-36167 GCA_026898415.1 Leonotis leonurus | reverse complement strand
AATTTTATGCAATATCGGATATCAAGTTTCATGCTACAATATATGTTCACATATGCATGCAAATGGAAAAAAAAAATTTAATACGGGTTTAAGAGTTTTCAGATCATTCAAGATATATAATACAGTTTAAAAGAAAACTTTTTTATAAAAATGGAAACCTTTGCAGCTTTTAACAAGGTCGAAAGCCTTATCCAGTTTGTGAAATCCGTGGGTGTCAAGAACCGCGTATAGGTCTTGAGAAATGTATTTGTTCAGAAACTTGACTTGGTCGAGAAACAAGGTTGATTTGGGAGCCATTTGTAAAAGATAGATCGTTGAAAGGTTTGAGAGATTTTAGAAAAGACGAAAGGGAGAAACCTGCTAAGTGTTTGCAGAAGAAGAGAAGTGTAGGTGAAAGGTGAATCTCCTAACCAAATATATAGAAGTGATAAGCAAAAATAATAAAATAATTAATATCCTTCCCTTTTTCAGCTTTTCCCGCCTTTCTAAGGTATAGACCTGCAGTCTATTACCGCCTTTACTGTGCGTCTGATTCACGCGCTTTTGATCCTAGGGTTGCAATGTGGCGCGTGTTTGTTTAAACCGTCAAATTGCTTCCTTTTTCTTGATTTGGTAAATATCTCCACGATCACAGTTCCCAAACATAATACTAATCATCACAAAAAGAAAAGATTTGGTATATTATGTCAGGATTTAGATATATGCTATGATTAAATTGATATAATCGCCGTATCTTGTTGACTTTCCCCCTTGACCAAGTAATGGGAATATTAATAAAAAGACTAATTAATATCCACGTGGCTGCTAGTCATCTGGTCCAGATCGATCTCCTAATTAACGAACTGTTGTCAATACTATCGATCTGTTTATGCCACTTTCAAATTTGGACATCAATCTTATGTGATGAGCTTTTAATAATTCCTGGTTGGAATTTAATTGATCTGTTCTTTATCAATCTGGACTATGTCAATCTGGTTCTAATTCCCTGTTGGAATATTTTACTTGATCTGTTCTAAGACTATCTGGTCCTCTCTTCCAGATTTAACAATCCTAATTTCCCACAAAGCATGTTAAATCTTTCTTCTGGTAATGCTTTGGTGAGAATATCTGCTCTATGTATCTCAGTGTGTATCTTCTCGATCTGTACATGTTTTCTTTCAACATGATCCCTTATAAAGTGATGTCTCACATCTACATGTTTGCATCTGGTATGCAAAACAGGATTCTGTGTGATTGCTATAGCACTAGAGCTATCACAGAAAATGGGTATCTCTTTGACATCGATCTCATAATCTTTGAGTTGTTGTTTTAACCAGAGTATTTGTGCACAACAGCTCCCTGCCGCCATATATTTAGCTTCTGTGGTTGATGTGGCAACAGATGTCTGCTTCTTTGAGAACCAAGAAATCAGTTTATATCCTAAAAACTGACATGTACCAGATGTTGACTTTCTGTCCAACTTACATCCAGCATAATCTGAATCTGTGTATCCAGTTAGCTCAAAGTTGTCTTCACATGGGTACCATAGTCCAATGTGAGCTGTTCCCTTAAGATATCTTAATATCTTCTTAGCTGCTTCCATGTGAGACTCCTTGGGGTTTGCTTGATATCTTACACATACACCTACTGCAAATGTTATGTCAGGTCGACTGGCAGTTAGGTAGAGTAGTGATCCTATGATCCCTCTGTATTGAGTGATATTTGCTGGTTTTCCCTCTGGATATGGATCAATTTTCCTGTTGGTCTGCATTGGGATTTTAAAAGGTTTACTGTCTTTGAGCCCAAACTTAGTCAGCAGATCGTAAATATACTATGCTTGATTAATAAAGATGCCATCTGGTAACTGCTTGACCTGCAAACCTAGAAAGAAACTCATTTCGCCCATCATGGACATTTGATACTTATTTTTCATAAGTTCAACAAATTTATCACACAAATAAGTAGATTGGGATCCAAATATGATATCATCTACATAGATTTGTACTAAAAGGATATTCTCTTTAACTTTGATGATGAACAAAGTCTTGTCAACCGATCCTCTTCTGAATCCAGATTCTAGTAGAAATGTATACAATGTCTCATACCAAGCTCTAGGGGCTTGTTTTAGACCATAGACTGCTTTTGTCAGTCTATATACTTTCTGATTTGGATCTGCTTCTTCGAATCCAGGTGGCTGTTCCACATAGACTTCCTCTTCAAGGATACCATTTAAGAAGGCACTTTTGACATCCATCTGGTATACCTTGAATCTTTTGTGTGCAGCATATGCTAAGAACAACCTTATAGCTTCTAGTCTGGCTACGGGTGAAAATGTTTCATTATAATCAATGCCTTCTTGTTGATTATAGCCTTTAGCTGCTTCACCCTTTTCATCTCGTTTATTTTTGAACACCCATTTTACACCAATAACTCCTTGGTGTTTGGGTCTGTCCACAAGATACCAGACCTCATTTCTTTTGAACTCATTAAGTTCTTCTTACATTGCTGTTATCCAATCTGCATCTTGTAGAGCTTCATGAGCATCAGATAGCTTTTCTTTGCTTATTAATAAGCTCTCTCCCCCTTTCTAAAAGAAAATTAATTTTGTGAGGACTTATATTTACCACTGGTGGTGCTTGTTTTTTAGAGCGTTTTTTCATAGCATCTAAATAACCGGGTTTTCCTACTTGGTAGGCAATTTTTAACTTACTTATAATGATAGGATCATTATTAAGAGTAAATATAATTCTATCAGTATATTGCACAAAGGGCTGATATAATTGACAGAAATTATTACCAAGAATAAAGTCAATACCTGATTCTTGTTGATAGACTGTAGGTATATGAAATATTTCTCCTGCAATCATTATGTCTAGGTTTTTGCAAACCTTGTCTATTGTTATGGTTGATCCATTGGCTATTTTTACCTTTATAGATCTTTCGCTATTAACCCAATGTTCTTCGGGGATAACGTTCTTGCTAGCTATACAGAGACTTGCACCTGTATCTACATAACAATGTAATTCAATTAACTTATATCCGGTAAATTTGAGTTTACCTTTGACATAAATTGAATTAGGGTTAGTGATATTGGCCATCACTCTTTCATCATCTTCAATTGCTGTCTGAAGTTGATGCATCATTTGATTCTGAATCTGTTGGATCAATTTCTTTAATTTGGTAAACATTAGTTTCACCTTCGTAGTAATCTTCAACGGGCATAAAACCTTTGCTGGAGATTTCTTCTAGTAGTTTGACTTTGTTGTCAAACTTTTTTCTATTTGGGCACTCATTTGCATAGTGTCCTTCTTCACTGCAAATCCAACATCTGCAGTTTTTCTTTCCTTTGGGACAAAACTTTTGTTTGTTAGTTTTTTCAAAGGATTTCTTTTTGACAAACTTGCCAGGTTTGAAGGGTTTTCTTTTCTTACTAAACCTGTATCTTTTTATCAGTTTTTTAGAAGATTTCTTTTTATAAGTTTTTCTACAGCCATATTCAAATGGTTGTTCAATAATCTTATCACAAGATCTTTTGCTAAAAGATTTTAGCTGTTTTTGTTTTCTTGTTAAATCACAAATCTTAGCGATTTCTTCTTTAACAATTCGTTGAGCATAACCCAAACTATATGCTGCAACTCCTGAAGCTTCTAGATCGAATCGGTCTAGAGCTTTTTGTCCTATCAAAGGGATTTTTAGAAGATAACTTTTAATATATTTTCTATAATCACTTTGATCTTCCATCTGATATAAGTACTTTTCATAATCACAATAGAACTGATCTAGAAAAGATATATCACAAAGCTGCATATTAGTAAGCATAGTTTCTGCTTTACTTTTTATACGAGCTAGTTCCTGTATTTTATCGGAAGATAAATTTATTCCTAAGAACATAGTATAAATTCCATTTAAAACCTCTTCAAAGGCTGTCATAGGATTTAATTTTGGTTCCCACCTGGTGAGTTTAATAAAGGTATTAACAACACCTGCAGATTTATGTTCTAATAGGAGCAGAACTGTGTTCTGATCATCATAAGAATCTTTATTAGTTTGAATAATCAAACTGATTTCTTTGGCCCATATTTCAATGAGTTCTTTTCTATTGGTCATACCATCAATATTAAGGATGTTACTTCCAAAAATATTTGTAGTATTCTTTGCTTCAGGGAAAGGGTGAAACATACCTTTTCTCTTTCTGCTTTCTCTTTCAGCAGAATCTTTCGTTCCTGAAGTTTCGCCTTTATCTTCCTTCTTTGGTGATGTAGGTGGAGTGTCTCGTCGTCTATCCATTCTGAGATTTTCTCGAAATTGAACCTCAAGACTCTCAGTTTCGTCTTGGGAATCCTCTGACTCTTCCGAGCTGAAACTATCAATTTTGTACAAAATTTCGTTAATACCAAACATAGATTTCAGTTTATCACTTTCCTCTATTTCTTGGTTGGCTATAGATTCATCTTCTATTTCCATAAGTCTTATTGCATGCTCAAGGATATCACAATTACTATCATTGATTTGTAATTCATCATTTTCTAGATTACTCCAGAAAAACTTTTCTACTTCCTCCATGTAATTCATATTGATTTTTTATCAACACCGAATGGCCATGTAAGGCTTCCAGGATTTCTTCCTGTTCCCAATTCTTCGTTACCAACACTGAAGTTTGGGTAACTATATTTACCTGAACTTGTCGGTCGTGTCTCATGTTGATATTCAACTGAAGAGACTATTTCTTCTTTCTTTGATGTACCTGTGCTTAGAACATCAAGAATTTCTTTGTTGCAAGGACAATCATGAATAATTGTTTTTATCTCATGAATTGTTTTTGCTGCTGCTGCTTCAATATTTTCTTGAATATTGGCAATATTTTGTTGATTTTTAAGCAAACTAAGAATTTCTTCTAGCTGTGGCTTAATAATTTTATTAACGTCTTCTTGGAGCTCTTTCAAACTCATCCTAAGATTTTCTCAAGATATTTTTCGATTTCATTTAATTTATTTGTGAAATCTAAAACTTCTTGCCTACTTATTGGTAAATCACATTTAGCATTTTTTATTTGCTCAATTTGATTAGCTAATTTTTTAATTCTATCGTCTTGCTCAACTATGAGATTTTTAACTTCTCCTAGTCTTGCTAACCCTCCCCCTCTTACAAAGTGAGTAGAGTATTTACCATAGATACTTGGTTCTTTAGACCAATCTTCACTGGGATCTTTGCTAAGTCCGAAGAAGGATAGCAATTTATAGATTCCTAGCAACGTTCTTCCTGCAATCTGATTTAGATTATTAGTGGAAGAAATAATAGCAGAAATGCGATTATTACCTGACAGGCTGCTGAAGAGATAACTCTTTCTTTCTTGTACATCTCCTTCCTCAAGGCGTTTAAGGCTTAGGATTTTTCCTTTCTTATAAATATGAGGACAATCAATGTTAGTCATATTTATTTAAGAAATTCAAGGTTTTGACTTAAATTGTCAATTCTTGTAGAGATATTCCTAAGGAGGTTTAATCCCGAGGTTTCCCCTATCACAACGTTTTCTTTTCGAAAACTCATTCTAGGTTTTTCTTTCATCAGTGGTTTATTCCTAGCAATATCTATTGCCCAAGAATTTTCCAAAGGACTAATTTCTGAGAATTGCTTCTCTTCCACAGATCCTATATCTGAGAATATATCTTCCAGTTCAATATACTCAGATTTTTTATAGTCGATGCTATGATGACTGTTTGTCAATGCATAAGCTACGACATATGATATGCTGAAGACTTTATCTCCTGCATCCATAAGATTTTCTCTTTCGAACTGATGGATGAAAGACAAAACAGTGTCTAAGTTCTTAGTATCCAGACTAAGTCCAAACTTAGGATAAACAGAGAACATGAATTTCTGATACGCTAGATTACCTCTAGCAGCGCCTAAAATGCAATCTCTGCGGTCTTTGATCCTATTATCTATTAAAGCCATTTTAATAGGAGAATCAATACCTTCTTGAAATTCAGATTTTAACAGAATCTTAACAGCACCTAAGTGAACTGTACTGATTGTTTGTCTAATCTTAGAATCAATTTTCATCAGATTTTTCTTAATCTCTTCTTTGTTAATAAGGGATAAGAAAACTGAACCTTTAGTATCTTTTATATCAACATGCATTTCTTTTGTGCTGACAAAAT
The DNA here is from genome assembly GCA_026898415.1 of Leonotis leonurus. Lineage (NCBI taxonomy): Eukaryota > Viridiplantae > Streptophyta > Magnoliopsida > Lamiales > Lamiaceae > Leonotis > Leonotis leonurus. Next base: position 30,027 of record JAPKLX010000420.1, on the reverse strand, counting down.
AAAAGATATTATTCTTTCTTTTTAAAATATTCAGATTAAAAGGTATCCTAAATATTTTTTCTTTCTTTAAATCAAGTTTTATATTCTTAATTTTAGAAAGCATTTCTTGTTTCACTAAGAAACTTCCTTGAAAACCATTTTCATTTTCAGAAAACTCAATCTCAAATTTCTCTTGTTGTTCCTCAGAGATCTGAGATTCATCAAGATGCTCTTTTCCTTTTAAAACATTCATTTTAAAAGTAATTTATCAACCAAATAAATGGTTCAGCTCAATGCGAGAGAGATAGCAGCTTAATAAGGCACTTTCTCCATGCATTCTTCTCGTTTTCACACGATCTGATGGGTTCCCAACGATCTGTTCTGGTTGATGATCTTGTATCCATCTCCTTCTCCTGGTCATCTCTTCATCAGATATCTCAGGATTAGGTTGATCTATTGGTTCCTCAAATTCAATGTGAGCTGTTGATGAAGCTTGAAATGGATTCTCATCTATTCTTGCTTCTGGATTTTGATATTTAGATTGATTATCATCTGCAATGACTGTTTCATTGCTTTCAGTTGGTGATCTGTTTTCCTCCAGTTCATGTTGAATTGTTCCCCCTTGCTGATACGACCAACAATATGTGGAAGCAAGGACTCGAACACACGTCAACAGAAAGGTTGGTTCAAATCAAATTACGATAAAAAAAACCTAGTTGGAGACCCGATTAGAAATTATAACAAATCAACTCGGATTAAGCTCAAATTTTATCACCAATTATAAACTGAAGTCTCAAGAAACATATCCAAAATTCAGCCAATTCGCACGAGGGGTTTGAGATTTGGCTTGGGAAGGACTTTTGGGGCGTTTAGGGTTAAAATCTGGGAACGACGACTTGTTGGAAGGGAAACTGGGTTGGCGTGGGGTTGGGATAGATGCATAGGAAGATTTGAAGCTATATGATGGCTGGGAGAAAACGAGGGTGGCTGGAAACGAAAAGAAAAGAGTGAAGAACTTACCGAAACGAACCCCGGATTTACTTGAATCCGAAACGCGTCTATGGATCGATCTTCGTGGCTTGTCTAACCCGGATACTACTGGATATCACGAACGAGACAGATGAAATCAAGTTCTAAAGAGCCAACTCAAGAACTCTACCAAGAACGTGAGACAAAATAACCACTCGAATTTTGATTCAAAATTGTCCGCCTCCCAAAAGAGTTGTTCGAAGTCTTAAATACTGCAGATTTTGACCTAGGCCCATAAGTACAATTAGGGCACTAAATTCGAAAATATAAAATCCAACAATTGGGCTTAAAACAAAACACAAAGTCTGGGCCCAATTAAAATTAAAACAAGCATAAAGAAACCAAACACTAAGGAAGCCCAATTTTCGAACCAAAAGGTCTTGTTCGAAACTCCTATGATATTCTTCAATCTTGGACGCTGGTCCAATTCACCAATTTGGGCTGCTTAATTCCAACATCTTCATCTTCCAATTTCTTCCAGATAATGCACTGAAAATAACCTTGCAGCTTCTTTGTTCTCAATCTTGTAACTGGGCCTCTCAACTGCAATTCCGGGTTTGATTCATCATTGCTGGCTCCCGGCTCATCACTTGCTGTATAATTTCTTCAGCAATTACTGGAGTATTGATCTCTTCATCAACACTTTTTGAATCCAGATAAGAATATCTTCTAGTAATATTTCATTCATCTTTCTTGTAGTCATCTGGTTTTCTGTCTGTTTATCATCTGGTGACCTGTACTCAACAATAGACTCATCAAAAACAACATGAGGTGTTACCTCCACAATATGAGAGTTCTTATTGTAGACTCCATACGCTTTACTGATATCAGAATATCCTAAGAATATTCTAGGATCAGTTTTGCTATCAAAAGTCCTCAATTTAGATTTCCCATTATTATGTATGTAACACAAACAACCAAAAGTACGAAAGTAAGAGATCTTAGACTTTCTATTGTTCCAGATTTCATATGGTGTCTTTCCATGTCTGAGTATAATTGATGATCTGTTCTGAGTGTAACAGGCTGTGTAGATAGCTTCTGCCCAGAATTTCTTGGGTAGATTGGTAGCATTTAGCATAGTACGAGCTGCTTCTTTAAGTCATCTGTTTCGTCTTTCAACAACTCCACTTTGTTGAGGAGTTCTAGCAGCTGATGTTTGATGAGTGATTCCCATCTTATTGCAGTATGCTTCAATCTTCTGGTTGAGAAATTCTGTTCCTCGATCTGTTCTGATAATAACAATACTTACCTCTTTCTGTTTGATGATCTTGTGTAAAAAATCAGGTAGTTTGGCTAGTGTCTCTTTCTTCTTTAACAGAAAGATAACCCAAGTGAATCTTGAGTAGTCATCTATGATTACTAAGGTGTATTTTCTTCCATTTATGCTTAGAGGTTTAACTGGTCCAAACAGATCCAGATGCAAAAGCTCCAGTATTCTTGATGTTGAGTGAGCTGTCTTGCTTGTAAATGATGATCTGGTTTGCTTTCCAGCTTGACACGCATCACAAATGTGATCTTTATCATATACTTGATCTGGTAGACCTTCCACTAATTTTTCTTTGGCAATCCTGTTGATTGACTTGAAATTTAGGTGACTTAATCTCTTGTGACTTAACCAGCTTGTTTCTGATACAGTTTTAGTGACTAAGCATGTCTCGATCTGGTTTGACCATTGGACAATATATAGCCTATCCTGCAATTTTTCGGTAAGAAGTATCTCATCTCCTTCCTTGTTCTTCACAAAGCAGTTGTTAGTATCAAAAACGATCTGATTACCATTAGCACAGAATTGACTTATTGAAAACATATTGTGACTAAGACCCTCAACATACAATACATTTGAGATGGTGGTCTTGCCAACTTTTATATTTCCATATCCTCTGGTGTATCCTTTTGAGTTACATCCAAAGGTGACCTGTGGTCCTGGTTTTTCAATGTAATCTGATAGTTGATTCTTGTCACAAGTCATGTGCTTCGAACATCCACTATCTATTATCTAGATCGTTCCTCTTGCTATCTTGTTTCTTCTTGCAGTCTTCTGGTCTTGTAATTAATTACACTTAGCTACCCTTCAACGTTTGGGTGCTTGGTTATTAGCAAATGTTCCCTTTCGAAACCAGAACATTTTTGGGTTAGGAACAGAAATATAGCAAGTAATGGTGTTTCCATCTTTATCAACTCTAGACAGAGAATGGAATACAGATGGATGATGTCTCTCTATTCCATCATTCTTTAATCCCTTCTTAATAGGTATTGTCCTGTTGACATTTTTGGTAGATAATGTCATGTTGACATTCTTTTCATGAACATGATCTGTTTCTGTGTAATGAGCTGGTTGACCCTTTGTTTGGTAGTATTGTTTGTACCCGGTCTCTTTTATCATCATCTTCTGGGGATGATCTTTCTTGTTTCTCAGATTTATTACTTGATCTAGTATTTGCTTTCTCTCTGGTACAAAGTTTATGGTTCCCGAAGATTTTTCCGAGTGACCTAGATATCCTAATCCAGATGTGCCATTTTGCTGCAGATTGATTAGCAGCTTGGCACGTTCATCACTTTTGTAGATCATTTCTTTGCCTTTCTTTATCTTTTCTTCAGCTACGTTGTTTCTGTTGATGAGATCTTTAACCTTTGAGTTTAGAGAGTGAATCTCTTTATCTTTTCCCTTGATCTGTTCTTCCAGATCAGTTACTTGGGCAACGAATTGGGTATTAGCCATGCTCAATATCTGTTCAGATTTCTTCAGCCTATCATTTTCTTCTACAACTTCTCTAAACAGTCTTTTGATGCTCGAATAGCTTTTGAACATCTCATTCACTTCTTCCCATGAGTATTCAGATTGATCTTCTACTTCCTGTTCCAGATCATTATCATTTGAGGAATTGGAATTGCAAGAATTTACCTCAGCTTCATCCAGACCGTTGTCTAGTCCCACATAGCATTCATCCCAGCTTTCTTCTTCATTAGCAAAGAATGCTTCATCATTCTCTGATGAGCTATCTGAAAAATGACTCGAGCTGCTTGATTCTTGTTCAGCTAGCATGGCTTTGCGTTCATATTTGAGTTTTCGATCTCTTTTTGCTCTCAACTCTTCCCTTTGGCTTTTGGACAGATCAGGACAATCTGTTTTGAAGTGACCTGTTCTACCACAACCAAAGCAGGTATAATCTGTTGCGTTAGATGTTTTTGAGGATTTACCTATCTGTTGTTTTGATTCATCCTTGCTATCAGATCGATCATTGTCACGTTTCTTGTAAAATCTGTTTTTATTATCTTTGTAGAAACGTCTAAATTTCTTTGATCTGACCTCCATCTTGTCCATGCGTTTGCCAATAATTGCAAACTCTTTTAGTAATTTGTCATAACCTTTCTCTTCATCTGGTGTAGAAGGTTCAAAAGGTTCATCTGGTTTGCTCTTCGCTTTGAAGGCAACTTCTTTTTCTTTCTTTGAACCATTTTCTGCCTTTTTGGACAGATGATCTGATCCACGAATTCTTTGTATATCATATACATGGCCTTCAAGATGATCAAATAAAGCTTCTGTAGAGAGTTCATTGAAGTCTGCACGAAGTGGTTGCATTGCAGCATATATTTCCCAGCTAGGTGGAAGTGCTCTGAATACTTTCATGTTTTTCTCTCTTTGAGTGTATTTGTTTTTATTGAACGCTGATATCTCAAGGAGGATTCTAGTGAATCTCATTTTCATTTGCTCAATGGTCTCGCCTGGTTTCATTTTGAATTCATCGTATTTATTGCAGGCAAGAGACAGCTTGTTCTCAATCATGACTTCTGATCCTAGACACAAGTCTCTTAAAGCTTCGCACATCTCTTTGGCAGTATCCAGATCTTGGATTTTGGCCAGATGTACGCCTTTGACTGTGCTAGATATGATCCCTTTAGCAAAGTCATCCAGAGTGGCTTCACGACGTTCCTCCGAAGTGTATTTTCTTGGATCTTTAGGAACTATCTGTGTAGTTACTCCAGTTGAAGTAGTTACAGTCTTTTCCTCAGTGATTTTCAGTAGACCTTCTTCAATTACTTTCCACATCAGATAGTGATGAGCTTTGAGTGCTGTTTTGATTCTGAAGCTCCATTCTCTATATCCTTGGATGGAGAATTCTTCGCAAGCCCTAACAACAGATGATTCCATGGCAGATAGTATGCACGTGAATGAAAGATAGGTTTTCCTAGATCTATTCAAGTTGACCACACGGGTATTATCCCTGTGAAACAGAAACAATGGTCGTTTGAACCACTGCTCTGATACCACATGTTGGTCCCAAAAGAGCAAGGTTTGGTGTATGGGGGGGGGGGGGAGGGGGAATACACCAAATACAAACTTTTCAGTTTACTTGGTTGATTATTAGAGAGTTCAAGCTATTCTTAAACAGGAAATTGCTTGGCAGATGACTGACCAGATTGATCAACAGATCGATACTAGATCAGTCCAGACAGATTGCTCTCTAGTGTAAATGCTCAGATAATAATAAGAGTGATCTTATTATTTTCTAAGTATAGTGTGTGCGGAAAAATGGTGGATTTAGTTGGTGCTCTTATATTGAAAACCTTAAGGATTAACCAGATTGATTAAAGCAGATTGATTGAGATGCAGTCAATATGGAAGTGCAGAGAGTTAGAATAATAAAACAACTGAAAGTAAATATGCAGAAAGATAAATGACACAGTTGTTTAACGTGGTTCGGGAAATCCCTACGTCAACGATGTGATCAAAACTAGATCAGATTATCCACTACTAGGATACTCTTCTTCTTTATACTCGTGGAGAACGAGTCACAAGTATCAATCAAAGCTAGAAGGATACTTATGCACGAAGTAAGGGTCGTGTCCCTTTACAACAGATTGCCTCTACGTTACCACTAGAAGACTACTAGCTAGCAGGGTGATCTCCTCTCTCTCGATAAGATAGACTTGAATCAAGGGTGTGATGTAGAATCACAAGTAGTTTGAAGCTCTTAGTCTGGTCCAGAGATTGATTTCCTTAGCGTGTGATTATTTGATGTAGCATACGTGTCTTCTCCAGACCTTGAACTTCAAATATATAGGCTTTGAATATGAAATTCTAGCCCTTGTTGATTGGCGTGAGATTGATTGTAGATTGCCAATCAATGATATCCATCATATCTGTTCTTGCCTTGTAGAAACGTTGACTCAATCCTCCAAGTATGGAAAGCAGATCGTTAACGGTTACTTTCCTTCATTGTGTCAATCATGGATTCTCTTTCCAAACCCTATTGGATGGACTTCAATATTGACGTGGAAAGAGGATCATCTGGTGGTTTGATGACTCTATCGATCTGGTGCTTCGCTGTGAACATCGATCTGGTCGGTCATCTGGTCGCTATCTGTTATAGCAGATCGATTTCTTCTCTTTTGTGAAATGTCTTGGTCTTCAATCTAGACTATTATTGAAATGACTTCTATAGGAATAGATCCTTTACATGTTAAGTCATCTCTTAATCTGTTCTTTATCAGAATTCACTTTATACGTAGTGATCTGTTAACATGTAAAACAGTTTAACACTAACAAGAAGACTAAGTGTGTTTCGAGAGGTCATCATCAAAACCAAAATACTTTAGGGTTCCCAACATTCTTGTTGCATGTCATGTGCTTCGAACATCCACTATCAATTATCCAGATTGTTCCTCTTGCTATCTTGTATCTTCTTGCAGTCTTCTGATCTTGCAATTAGTTAAACTTAGCTACCCTTCAATGTTTGGGTGCTTTGTTATTAGCAAATGTTCCCTTTTGAATCTAGAATATTTTTGGGTTAGGAATAGATATATAGCAAGTAATAGTGTTTCCATCATTATCAACTCTAGATAGGGAATGGAATTCAGATGGATGGTATCTTTCTATTCCATCATTTTTCAATCCTTTCTTAATGGGTAATGTCCCGTTGACATTCTTTGTCTTGTTGACATTTTTGTTGGGTAATGTCCTGTTGACATTCTTTTTCTACGCATAATCTGCTTCAGTGTAGTGAGCTGGTTGACCCTTTGTTTTGTGGTATTGTCTATAACCTGTTTCTTTTATCATCATCTTCTGTGGAAGACCTTTCTTGTTCTTCAGATCTATTACTTGATCTGGTATTTGCTTTCTCTCTGGTACGAAACTTGTAGTTCCCGAAGGCTTTTCTGAGTGACCTGGATATCCTAATCCAGATGTGCCTTTTTGTTGCAGACTGATTAGCAGTTTAGCACGCTCATCACTTTTGTAGATCATTTCTTTGCCTTTCCTCATTCTCTCTTCGGCAACATTGTTTCTTGTGATGAGATCTTTAACCTTTGAATTTAGTTAGTGAATCTCTTTATCTCTTCCTTTGATCTGTTCTTCCAGATCAGTAATTTTTGTTGTTTGTTGTGCTCAATATCTGTTCAGATTTCTTCAGCCTATCATTTTCTTCCACAACTTCTCTAAACAGCCTCTTGATGCTCGAATAACTCTTGAACATCTCATTAACTTCTTCCCATGAGTATTCAAATTGATCTTCTATTTCCTGTTCCAGATCATTATCATTTGAGGAGTTGTTATTACAAGAATTTACCTCTTCTTCATCCAGACCGTTGTCTAGTCCCATATAGCATTCATCCCAGCTTTCTTCTTCATTAGCATAGAATGTTTCATCATTTTCTGATGTGCTATCTGAGAAATGGCTTGAGCTGCTTGATTCTTCTTAAGCTAGCATGGTCTTGCATTCATATTTAAGTTTTCGATCTCTTTTCGCTCTTAACTCTTATCTTTGGCTTTTGGACAGATCAGGATAATCTGTTTTGAATGACCTGTTCTACCACAACCAAAGCTGGTATAATCTGTTGAGTTAGATATTTTTGAGGACTTACCTATCTGTTGTTTTGACTCATCCTTGCTATCAGATCGATCATTGTCGCGTTTCTTGTAGAATTTGTTTTTGGTATCTTTCTAGAAACGTTTGAATTTCTTCGATCTGATCTCCATCTTGTCCATACTTTAGCAATCATTGCAAACTCTTTTAGTAGTTTGTCATAGCCCTTCTCTTCATCTGGTGCAGTAGATTCAGAAGGTTCATCTGTTTTGCTCTTCGCTTTGAAGGCTACTTCTTTGTCCTTCTTTGAACTACTTTCTGCCTTTTTGGACAGATGATCTGGTCCACGAATTCTTTGGATATCACATTCATGAAGTGGTTGCATTGCAGCGTATATCTCCCAGCTAGGTGGAAGTGCTCTGAGTACTTTCATGTTTTTCTCTCTTTGAGTATATTTGTTCTTATTGAACGCTGATATCTCAAGTAAGATTCTAGTGAATCTTATTTTCATTTGCTTAATGGTCTCGCCTGGTTTCATTTTGAATTCATCGTATTTATTGCAGGCAAGTGACAACTTGTTTTCAATCATGACTTCAGATCCTAGACACAAGTCTCTTAAGGCTTCCTTTAGCAGTATCCAGATCTTGGATTTTGGTCAGATGTACGCCTTTGACTGTGCTACATATGATTCCTTTAGCAAAGTCATCCAGATTAGCTTCGCGACGTTCCTCTGAAGTATATTTCCTTGGATCTATAGGAACTATCTGTGTAGTTACTCCAGTTTAAGTAGTTACGGTCTTTTCTTCAGTGATCTCTAGTGGACCTTCTTCAATTACTTTCCACATCAGATAGTGATGAGCTCTGAGTGTTGTTTTGATTCTGAAACTCCATTCTCCTTGGATGGAGAATTCTTCACAAGCCCTAGCAACAGAAGATTCCATATCAAATAGTATGCACGTGAATGAAAGTAGGTTTTCCTAGATCTATTCAAGTTGACAACGCAGGTATTAACCCTGTGAAACAAAAACAATGGTCTTATGAACCACTGTTTTGATACCACTTGTTGGTCCCGAAAGAGCAAGGTTTGCTATATGGGGGGGGGGAGGGGGAATACACCAAATACAAACTTTTCAGTTTACTTGTTTGATTAATAGAGAGTTCAAGCTATTCTTAACCAAGAAGTTGCCTGACAGATGACTGACCAGATCGATAGCAGGGCAATCCAAACAGATTGCTCTCCAATGTAAATATGTACAGTTATAAGAGTGATCTTATTACTTTCTAAGTATTGTGTGTGTGTGCGGAAATATGGTGGACTTAGTTGGTGCTCTTATATAGAAAACCTTAATGATTAACCAGATTGTTAAAGCAGGTTAATTGAGATGCAGTCTATATGGAAGTGTAAGAAGATAGGATAAATAAACAACTGAAAATAAATATGCAGAAAGCAAAATGACACAGTTGTTTAACGTAGTTCGGGAAATCCCTACGTCCACGATCTCATCAAAACTAGACCAGATTAACCACTGCTTGGATACTCTTATTCTTTATACTCATGGAGAATGAGTCACAAGTCTCAAACACAATCTGGTTGAAACTTATGCACGAATGAGGGTCGTGTCCCTTTACAAAGATTACCTCTACGTTACCACTAGAAAACTACTAGCTAGCAGGGTGATCTCCTTTCTCTCGATAAGACAGACTTGAATCGAGGTTGGGTTGATGTGATCTAGAATCACGAACAGTTTGAAGTCTTGAGTCTGATGTTAAGATTGATTGCTTGAGAGTGTTTTATCGATGTAGCATCTATCTTCTCCAGACTTTGAACTCCAAATATATATAGGCTTTGAATTTGAAATTCTAGCCGTTGTTGATTGGCGTAGGATTGATTGTAGAAACGTTGACTCAATCCTCTAAGTATGGAAAGCAGATCGCTAACGGTTACTTTCCTTCCTCGTGTCAATCATGGATTCACCTTCCAAACCTTAGTGGATGGACTTCAATATTGACGTGGCAAAAGGATATGATTTTAAGGTGATGTCATCTGGTGGTTTGATAACTCTGTCGATCTAGTGCTTCGATGTGATCATCTGTCTGGTCGGTGAGTGTCATAGCAGATCAATTTCTTCTCTTTGAAAAATATGTCTTGGTCTTCATCCTGGACAATTATAGAAATGACTTCTATAGGAATAACTCATTTACATGTTAAGTCATCTCCTAACCTGTTCTCTATCAGAATTCACTTTATGCGTAGTGATCTGTTAACATGTAGAACAGTTTAACTCTAATGAAAGCTGATTAAGACTAAGTGTGTTTCGAGAGGTCATCATCAAAACCAAAATACTATCGGGGTTCCCAACAGAGAGATACAATAGAGAGAGAGAGAAAGTGAGTGAGAGAGGTAAGAGAGAGAGAGAGAGATAGTGACGAGAGAATGAGAGAAAAGGGAGAGTGAGTATGTGAGACAGTGATGAGAGATAAAGAATTATGAAATAGAGAGAAGAGAGAAGTGTATGTTTAGGGTTTAAGGTAGGGTTTAGAGTAAAGTTTAGTGTTTAGTTTAGGGTTTAGTTTAGGGTTTAGGGTTTAGTGTTATAGTTTTAGGTTTAGGGTTTATGGTTTATTTTAAGATTTAGTTTATAGTTTCGGGTTGAACAGTTTAGTATTTAGCGTTATGATTTAGGTTTTAGGATTTACAATTTAAGGTTTAGGGAGATAAGAGAAAAGAGATCAGAGAGAGAGACTAATGAGAGACAGCACAGAGAGATAGGTAAGAGAGGGAGAGAGGTAAGTGAGAGACAAAGGTTAGAGAGTGTGATTAGATAGAGAGAAGAGACAAAGAGAAAATGATGAGAGAAAGAGTAAGACTTAGAGAGGTAAAAGAGAGTGATAAGAGAGATAGGAAAGAGAGAGAGCGATGAGAGATAGAGGCATGAGGGAGAGAGAGAAGTGAGAGAGAGTGTGTGAGAAAGTGATAAGAGTGAAAGAGTGATAAGATAGAGAGAAGAGATAGAGAGAGAGTTTAGAATTATGGTTTAGGGTTTAGTTTTGGGTTAAGGGTTTAGGGTTTACTTTAAGATTTAGTCTAGAGTTTAGTTTTTGTTTCATGTTTTAGGGTTTAGTTTAAGATTTAGTTTAGGGTTTAGCATTTTAGGTTTAGGGATTGGGGTTTAAAAGTTTAGGGTTTACGGTTATGGTTTAAGATTTATGGATTAGGATTTAGGGTTTAGGGTTTAAAGGTTTAGAGTTAAGGGTTATGGTTTAGTGGTTTGGATTTAGGGTTCAGGAAAATGATAGAAGTGAGAGAGGTCAGAGAGAGAGAGACTAGTAATAGAGATAGAAGAGAGACATAGAAGAAAAAAAGAGAGTGTGTGGAAGATTGAATAGAGAGGGATTGTTAAGAGAGACATTGTGTTGAGAGAGAGAGGGAGAGGTTCTGCACCTTTAAAAGCTTCGATTCAAAGTATGCAAAGTACGAGAATTCAACTATCAAGAGCCGTCACTTTGCCAGATTTATTCATCTAATGTCAGGCATTCATAGAGTGAATAAATCAAAGTTCCTGCATACTGTTCTCAAAGCGACACTGTATTATCCCAAGAAAACTTCAAGTTGTAATCTCGATTTAAGTCTGTCTTATTGAGAAGTTAGAAGTTTACTTCATTCAAATTTTAGTAGTTTTCTAGGTTTTGATCGTGAAGTGTTGAAGGAGAATTTTATTTGTGTGTTGTAAGGGACACAACCCATAATTCGTGCACGGAGATATAGTCTAGTTTTTACTTGTATTCTTGGTTCGTACTCAACGAGTATAAATAAGTGAGAATCCTAGTAGTGGATTTCCAATCTTTGTTGATTGGACCGTGGATGTAGGGGGTTTCCCGAACCACATAAAATTAACTGCTTTATTTAAGTTCAACATTTTATATTCAGTCATTTTATTCACTAACGGAGCATTCTCATATTCATTTTTATTCTGTAAACCTATCCTGCTTAAGAACAATTGAACTAAAATAAGGTTTTCATTAAGAGCAACCAACTAAATCCACCATCTTTCGCACACGGTTCTATTGAAGAGAAACCTCTCATGAAGTTTTACTCCCTCAGAATCAGCATGAAGAGTCTCTACGGGACCAACAAGTATCAGAGTAGTGGTTACCGACCACTATTTTTGTTTCACAAGGTTAATACCTTCGTGATGAACTTGAATAGATCTAGGAAAACCTATTTTTCATTCATCTTCATACTATATGCTATCATATCAGGGCTTGTGAAGACTTCTCTATCCAAGGTTACAAAGAATGGAGTTTCATAATCAAAATGTGTCTCAAAGTTCATTACTGTGTCATGTGGAAAGTAATCGAAGAAGATCCACTAGAAATCTATGAAGAAGAAACTGTAATTGGGAATGGACCTAATCCTGATGTTATAACCGATCGAGTATTTAATGATCCCAGGAAGTACGCTGCTGAAGAAAGAAGAGAATCCAATCTAGATGACTTTGTTAAAGGTCTTATATCAAGCACAGTCACAGAAGTATATTTGACAAAGATCTGCGATTTGGATACAACTAAGGAAATATGGGATACACTAGGTGATCTAAGTCTAAGATCTGAAGAAATGATTGAGAACAAGTTATCAATCACCTGCAATAAATTTGATGAATTCAAGATGCAGCAAGACGAGATCATAGAAGAGATGAAGACAAGATTCATGGAAATCTTACAGGAAGTTTCTGCCTTGAAGAAAGATAAATATACTCAACGAGAGAAAAATCTCAAAGTTGTTCGAGCATTACCAGCTAGACGGAAAATCTATTCTGCTGTTCATTATGTGAGACCAGACTTCAATAGGCTCACAACAGAAGCACTATTTGATCTTCTTGCAGGTAATGAGTGTGATATTAAACGAATTCATGGAACTAACTCTTCTTATAGTAGGAAAATAGATAATTCTAAGAAGGAGAAAGAGGTAGCATTCAAAGAAACTTCAACAGAAAAGAAGCAACCCAGTTCTGATGAAGAGGTTGTCTCAAAGGACAAACTTCTAAAGGATTATGCCATGATAACCAAACACCTTGAGAAACTCGAAACTAGAGACAACGAATACAAGAAATTCTACAGGGATAATAGAAGGAACCGATTCCAAAAGAACAAATGTCAAGATCGATCAGAAAAAAAGAGTTAGGTAAAACAGTCTAGTAATAAATCAAACTCTAACTCTACGGAATACACTTGTTTTGGTTGTGGTAGAACAAGTCACTTCAAAACGGACTATCCTGATCTTGAAAAAAAGCCAAAGAGAAGAACTAAGAGCCAAAAGAGATCGATTTTTAAGAAAGAAACAAAAAGCTATGTTGGCAGAAGAAGATTCAAGCTCGAGTCATTTATCTGATAGTTCATCTGACAATGATGAAGAAGCACTCTACACAAAAGAAGAAGAAGAGGATTGGGACGAATGCTTTATGGGAATAGACCAGTCTTGATCAAAATGAGGTAAACTCTCATAATTCTTTATTGTCTAACAAACCGATCTATGATTTTTGTGATGAAGATGAAGCAAAGATATCCTTGAAAGAGATCAGCCAAGTTCTAAAAGATCATGCAAAACTTGAGAGGATTTTCAAATGGTTGTTAAGGAGAACGACAAATTGGGAAACAAAATCAAAGCTCTAGAATAGACATCTAAAAGGACTATTGATCAAGAGATGAAGATGCAGAATAAAATCAAGAACAAGGATGAAGAAATCTACTCTCTCAATGCCAAAATTATAGACTTGATAAAACAAAATGAAGTCTGTGAAGAAAAGCTAAAGAAAAGCCATGAACATGAAAGAGACATGAACAAACGAGAAGAGAGACAATCCATGATTTTGGGGATGCAGAACAAGTACTCTCTAGGATACGAACTTGGTTTTAGTGGCAATAAAGAAAAGACAAAAACAATTTGGTGGAACAAAATGCTATACCAGATCAAGTAATTAACTTGAAAAAGAAGGAGAAACAACCTCAAGCAATTCTGGTGAAGAAAAGTGATCATAATCGTTACTATCGGCCTAAGGGACAGATGGTAAACAAGAACAGCAAGACTAACAAAAGAGGAATAGATCCATGTACAAGACAACTAAGTTCATTGATGAACAAGGAAGACAGATTACTACTTATGAGTTTATTCTTTATGTTAACTATGTCTGGGTTCCAACAGGAACATATATTACTAACAAAGCACCCGTATTTAGATGGGTTGCTAAGTCTGTGTAATTGCAGGTTGGAATAAGCTCGAAAAGTAGTAAAGCTGCAAAAAGATCGATATGGATAATGGAAAGTGGATGTTCAAAGCATATGACGTATGACAAAAATCTACTATCAGATTATGTTGAATGATAAGGACCACAGGTTGCCTTTGGATGTAATTCGAAAGGATACACCAGAGGATACAGTAATATAAAAATTGGCAAGACCACTATTACCAACGTTTCATATGTTGAATGTGTAAGTCACAATTATTTTTTTTCTATTAGTCAGTTTTGTTCAAATGGCAACAGTATTATCTTTGATACTAACAACTGTTTTGTGAAGAACAAGGAAGGAGATGAAACTCTTCTTACTGGAAAACTGCAGGCTAGGTTGTCTATTGTTCAATGGAAGAACACCATTCAATGGTAGAAGGATTGCCAGAACAATTTTCTTACAATGATCGTATTTGTGAAGCTTGTCAAGCAGGGAAACAAACAAAATCATCATTTCCAAGTAAGATTGCACACTCAACATCAAGGATTCTTGAACTACTGCATTTACACTTATTTGACCATGTAACGCCATTAAGTATCAACAGTAGCAAGTTTACTTTAGTCATTATTGATTATTATTCTAGATTTACTTGGGTGGTGTTTTTGTTTAAGAAAAAGGAAACTATGGAGAAACTATGGTAAACAACTGATCGAGGAACAGAGTTCGTAAATCAAAAGATTGAGGAATATTTCAACAAGATGGGAATAACGTATCAAACCTCAGTGGCAAGAACACCTCAACAAAATGGAGTAATGGAAAGAAGAAACAGATCACTGAAAGAAGCAGCACGCACCATGCTCAACGAAACTAATTTGCCAAATAATTTTTGGGCCGAAGTTATAAACACTACATGCTATACTCAGAATCGATCGATAGTCATGGTTCCACAAGGAAAAAATCCATATGAACTATGGAATAACAGGAAGCCTTGACTTAAATATTTTAGAGCTTTTGGTTTTATGTGTTACATACATAATAATGGGAAATCCCACTTGAAAACATTTGATAGCAAAACTGACCCTGGAATATTCTATTGCAAACAAAGTTTATCGAGTGTACAACAAGAAGACTCTTATTGTGGAGGTAACACCTCATATTGTTTTTGATGAATCTATTCTTGAGTACAGGGAAATAGCAGAAGAACAGGGTTAACAACAGAACATAAGATAAAGATTAAGAAGTACTAAAGTACAACTTATCGAGACATTCTTATTTGGATCAAGAAAGAAGAAGAAGAAGAAGAAGAAGAAGAAGAAGAAGAAGAAGAAGAAGAAGAAGAAGAAGAAGAAGAAGAAGAAGAACCTGTTGCAGACATAGATGCCTCACAACAAAAGAGAAATGATCAAGGGGGAACCTTGAGTTCAGAAGAAGGGTCATCGGTGCTTGAAACACAAGAACCACCCGGATCTACTGAAATAGAACCACAAGAAATCTCAAATGAGATTGACAGTAACCCTTCTATGTGTGATCCAAGGTGCACGTGCCAAGACGAAGATTCCAGTTCAAGGTGTAAGAGAAACCTACTTTAGAGGTTTCCATATACCCGTATCCAGTTTCTCTCCAGACGGAAGCATATCCTATACCGATAGGATTGATGGACACTTTATATGGGACACAGACCCATCTATGTGAAACTGATGAGCCTTGGGACAATAATTTCATTGGTATCTGATCTTCGCCTTGAGGGTACGAGTCTAAGGGGCTCCCGGACCCCCTGTGGTATCAGAGCTAGATCGCTCGCGGTCTTGGCGGCGGGAGAATATAAGTGCCCTGTTGTTGTCTTGCTCGGCGAGTAGGGAGTCGGAAACCTCATCTAGCTATGGAATCCCCCTCCACACTCACTCAGCGTATACTCACCCAATCTTCAGCCCTTTCATTACCTAAACAGTTTACCTCTAAAATAGAACACCTTATAGAATACACCACAATACCCAGTGATGCTATCGTAGAAAAAACAGTTCCTCCCCTTGTTAGCCCATATAACATCTACAGAAAATATGGAAGCCTAACCAAAAGTATAAGGTCCCTTATTTCCTCAAAGAATCCTCCTTTAAGGGAATATGTGCAGTCCTCCAAGATGGATCAGTGCGGACTTCCAGCCACAGCCCAGGAGCAATATGTAACTCTAAGCATCCCCCAGGAGTACATCGAGGCCTGGAAAAAAGAAGGGTATACTCATCTCCATCTCGGAGCAGTAAGACTTGTTCTTTCTTACAATGGAAGAAAAGGTCTTCCTGTTACAGCACGCATAGCTCTCTTAGATACTCGTTATCTTCACTATGAGCATGCTGTAATAGGTACTGTTCTTACAACGCTAAATGCGGGAAGTGTAGTCGTTACATTCTTTCCAAATTTTGCGTTGTCCCTACAAGACGTATCACTCGAATCTACCTTCAAGGTTCAAATCCAGATAACAGGTGCCGAACAAAATCCAGATTGCTTCATGGCGACCCTACACCATCAAATAGTCTACAGGCTGCAAAATCATAGTCTTGACCTCCAAAATCAAGGCTCTCCAGACGCCCTGATGATCCTCGCAGAAGCAAAAAATGAAGTTCCTACTATTGTCCAAGTTCCATCGAAGTACAACTCCAACAAATTGAGCAAAAGTTGTCTCGGAGAATCACTCAACTAGATGAAGAACTCCAAAGTCTCATCTCCAAAAGACAATTCGGAGCCGAGTTTTCTCAAAAGGAAGCTGAAATCCGAAAGCTCAAAAGGGAGCTGCAGAGAATTGAAGAGGATAAACTTCAAGGAAGATCTCTGTTCATGTCACCTCCAAGCTTCATCCACACGCAACCAGACACGCCAGAATATTCTAAATATTTTGGTATGATATCAAGTATTCCTCTAGATGTTCCTAAGAGGAGTAAAAAGAAGGAAGCTCGAGGACATGACGATCCAGAAATAAGCACTGCACCTGCTGAAACACTTTTGGTGGAAAGTTCTTCAAGGAGAAGAAGCACTGACAAATCTTCAACCTCTTCAAATAGTTCCATGACAACATATAATTCAGATGAAGAAGAAAGATTTGCAGACATATCTTCCATCCTCATGGCGGACAGAGATGAACCAGGCTATAGCCAGTCTTTTACCGAGCCAGTCTCCGAAGACTCTGAGCCCGAGTCTTCTACAGCTCCATATGTCACTCAGCCTAATGAAGGACGAACACCCAAGTTCACAAGTGGGCCCTGGTTCACTTTTGACGATATCCCAATCCATAAAAGGCGTGACAGAATGCACACTTTTGCTGCATGGATCGACAATCAGCTCAACCAGGAAGACGCTGAATTGAGACAAGTCCTTAAAGAATTCACTTCCAGATTCTTAGGGACCCTCAGAGAATGGTTTCTAAGCCTTGGTGAATATCGTCAACGCCAAATGCTTAGTGCTCCAACCCCCGGAGAAGCCCTGGGAGAAATTCATCGAGAATTTATTGGTGATCTATCTCTCTACACCAAAGTCATATCTCAAGAATACTTCTCCATGAGATGCTGCTCTCTATCAAAGAAGGATCTTGACTGGCATTTTAAAAGGATGTCCGAAAGATTCTATTGCTTGAATGGATACAACGACCCCAACTTAAAGAATGTCTATCTTGCATCTCTACCCAAAGAGTTGCAACCTGAGATGGCCAGAACAATTCAAGCTACAAAGAAGGATATCTCACATATCAGCATGGGGCAAATCCATCAAATATGTCTCGCTGCTCTCGACAAGCTTTGCGAACAGCAACATCTTTTCAAAGAAATGCTCGAAAGGCGAAAGATCCCCAAATCCGTATGTGACAAGTCTTACTTGGAGATCAAATGTAAAGATAAAGAATGCAAGTGCTCGCCCTCAAAGAAGAAGGAAAAGAAAAAATTCCTCAAGAAAGAGCGCAAGAAGAAATACAGATTCTTCAGACGCAAGCCATTCAGAAAGAAGAAAACCAATCGATGCTATCTTTGCAATAGAGAGGGACATTTTGCAAAAAATTGTCCCAACAAGCAGAACAAAGCCTCCAAGTTAGCTTCCCAAGCTTTCCTTTCACACGAAGTTGATCATGATGACGCCGATGTAGAATCGCTATTCTCGGAGCAAGAAGAGCAAGATCAAGAAACAGCCTTCATATTACAAGAATCTTCTACAGATGAGGCAACCACATCCAGCGAAGAATTTTCAGATGATGAAGTGCCCATTCTCATGATCCAACCTCAACCTTCACTAAAAACAAACATGATGGTTCGAGAAGGCTTACCATCTCCACATCTTGAAGTGAAGATATTACAGACCAAGTATGATAAG
The DNA here is from genome assembly GCA_026898415.1 of Leonotis leonurus. Classification (NCBI taxonomy): domain Eukaryota; kingdom Viridiplantae; phylum Streptophyta; class Magnoliopsida; order Lamiales; family Lamiaceae; genus Leonotis; species Leonotis leonurus. Next base: position 11,644 of record JAPKLX010000420.1, on the reverse strand, counting down.
CCTATCCGAGTCATTGGAGTCTTGGATACCGGAGCTCGAAGAACCATGATGAATCCGGATATACTTCCCAAAGAGATGTGGGATACTCATCATGAGTATTTCTACGCTGCTGATGGCCAAACATTCCATACTTCATTGATTTCCAAGCACCCAATTGGAATCCAGCTCTTTCCAGAATGCACTGTCTGGATCAAGGTGATTGGAAGCAAACTCAATGGTCACGATCTCTTGATGGGTTTTGATATGTTCTTCAAGGCTCAACATCTGCAGATACTGCCCCGTGGAGTGAAGTATAAAAGAAGATTCCAAGCATATACTTCAGTGCAAAAGTTATTCTCATTCCAAGAAACGTCGGAGGATTACCATCAACTCTCCAACGAGCTATCCAAAAGTTGCGCTGATTCGCATGCTGAGTTCAAACATCCTTCTCCTCTTTGGAAGAATCCGCAGTTTTTCATACAACTGCCGTTCAAAAAGAATGAGGATATTAACTCCACTAAAGCTACACATCCGGAATGAATCCCGACGAATTGGCATTAGCCCGACAAGAGTGTAATCAACTCCTTGCTCTCGGCCTCATCGAGCCAACCAAATCCAACTGGGCATGTCAAGCATTTTATGTCAACAACCGAGCTGAGCAAATTAGAGGGAAGAAGAGGTTAGTCATTGACTATAAACCCTTGAATTTCTATCTCCTTGATGATAAATTCCCTCTACCTAGAACCCAAATGCTTTTTGCTCACCTATCCAAAGCCCGAATCTTTTCCAAATTTGACCTTAAATCAGGTTTCTGGCAATTAGGAATTGATCCTAAGGATAGATACAAAACTGCCTTTTGTATTCCCTCAGCCCAATATCAATGGACTGTTATGCCATTCGGTCTAAAGGTAGCTCCTTCTCTCTTCCAAAAAGCCATGAGCAAAATCTTTGAGCCCATACTTTACTCTACCCTTGTCTACATTGATGATATCCTGCTTTATTCTCCAACCAAAGCAGATCATCATATCTTACTCAAAAAGTTCCTTGCCATAGTTCAAGAGTATGGAGTAATGTTGTCTGAAAGGAAGAGTACTATAGGCCAAACTAGCATAGATTTTCTGGGAATGAAAATATCCGAAGGAACCTTTCAACTAGCACCACATATTGCCGAAGAGTTGCAAAAGTTTCCCGATGAAAAGCTATCTGTCAAACAAATTCAACAGTTCCTTGGAATTGTGAATTATGTTAAAGATTTCATCCCGAACAGCTCTCGCCATACCAGTCTACTGTCTAAGCTCCTCAAAAAAGATGCTCCTCCTTGGGGAAGAAGCCAAACTGATGCAGTGAAACATCTCAAAGAGACTTGTAAAACTCTTCCTCCCTTGAGAATTCCAGGAGAAGGCCAAAGAGTTCTCCAAACTGATGCCAGTGATGAATATTGGGGAGCCATGCTCTTAGAAAAAGCAGAAGGAAGGATGCACTATTGCGCACATGCCAGTGGCTGTTTCAAAGACTCGGAGAAACATTATCATGCTGTCTACAAAGAAATCTTGGCTGTCAAAAATGGAATCAAAAAATTTGAATTTCATTTGGTCGGCCATAAGTTCATTGTGCAGTTAGATAATACATCTTTCCCGGCGATAATGGAATTAAAAAACAAAGGTGTTCCAGAAAAGCAACTCCTCCGTCTGAAGGATTGGTTTTCCAAGTACCAGTTCGAGGTTCAACACATCAAAGGTAAAGAAAATGTTGTTCCTGATTATCTTTCTAGAAAACCCTTACTTCACCTGATATCTTCCTCTAAGGTCCTTCCCGTTATCTTCATGGTCAATAAGAGGTTAAAAAGGTCTTACGTCATTGTAGGAGGGAAAGGGAAAAATCAATTTATTGAAAATCCTCCAAAACAATTAAAACCTCCAGACCTCACATTTCCTCCTTCCAATAAACCTTTTGACTCCGTCAAGTCCATTAGACTCTTTGCTAAAGATAACCTGTTCAAATACTTATCTCTATATGTCTTAGATGTAAAAGCGTCATTTGAACGGGCATGTTTTGATCTCGTCAAACCTTTTCTAGTGGTAATCCAAGTCGACCAAGAAACCATTGTTACTGAAAACTATTTTTGGTATCTATGGTGTTTATCTTCCCTTTATTATCATGTTCTTGAAATTGATATAGAAGCCATGGTAGCATTCTTTTGTGATAATGAAAATGATACTACCCTTCTATGGATATTTCTTACATGGTATAAATCTGTGGAAGAATGGTTATATCTTTTATATAAGGAGCTGATTGAGGTTGAAGACCAAATCTCTTATCCACACCTGGTACTCATATGTCATCGCCCTTATTCCAATCAAAATGGAGGACTCTACCCTATTCCTATGTGCCGTAAATGGAACACTATTGCTGGTCACGTTCTAAGAAATTTCATGGAGAAAAGGGAGCTATATGTTCATATATGTTGCGCCAACAAAGCCATTCCATATGAAGAATTTGAAGAATTGACCTACACGTCATTTAGTCTTGAGCCAATAGCGAAGACATCATCCTCCTCTATCTCTCTTCAAGAAGGAACAAGTAAAGAGCATAAAGAGACAAAGGAGCCTAATAAAGACAAAGCACGAGAAAAGGAACGGATCATCTTGAACAACCTCTCCAAGTTACAAATTCCAAGAGACAAAGAAGATGCCACCTAAACACTTAGGTGTCTCACATGCAAGCAAAGCAAGTTCCCAAGAAGACACCTCATCCTTTAGGTGTCACTCATGTAAATATTCATGTAACATGTGTCTTACTCTTATGTAACCTAAAGACATGTGTCTTGCTTTCATGAATAGGTGGATATCACTTATCTAGATAGGAAACACGTGTCCTTTCCTTTGGTATGTTTGTAATAGAGATAGATATGTGAGTTAAAGCTACAAACTCTATATATAGAGTTGTTGTAACGATGTAAACACACATTGAAAAATAAATAAGACCTATCTCTTTATCCTTATGTTTTCTAGCTAAAATACTTGTTCCCTCTCCCAAAAGCTTTCAAGATAATGTCTTGGCAAATATATTCTCTCTAGTATAATTCTACGGTCCCCTTGATTTGTATGGTGATCTTGATAAAAATGTTTATTATTGTTCTTGGCTCTAAGTTGTTGATGCCGTAGTGCTATGTGAAACTGATGAGCCTTGGGACAATAATTTCATTGTTATCTGATCTTCGCCTTGAGGGTACGAGTCTAAGGGGCTCCCGGACCCCCTACCGAACCTGCTGACGCCTATGAAGCACTACAAGATGCAGATTGGATCACTGTCATGTAAGAAGAGCTTAATGAGTTTAAGAGAAATGGAGTACGGTATATAGTGGATAGACCGAAGCATCAAGGAGTAATAGGAGTCAAATGGGTATTCAAGAACAAGAAGAATGAGAATGGAGAAGTAGTCAAAAACAAGGCCTGATTAGTAGCCAAAGGATATAGTCAATATGAAAGGATAGATTTCGATGAAACCTTCGCACCAATTGCTCGATTGGAAGCTATAAGACCATTCCTAGCATATGCTGCACACAAGAGATTCAAGGTTTACCAAATGGACGTTAAAAGTGCTTTTCTCAATGGAATCCTTGAAGAAGAAATTTATGTAGAACAACCCTCCAGGTTTTGAAGAAGGAGATGCTAACAAGAAAGTCTACATATTAGCCAAAATTGTTTACGGATTAAAGAAAGCTCCAAGAGCTTGGTATGAAACCTTATTAACGTTTCTTCTCGAGTCAGGGTTTAGAAGAGGCTCAGTTGATAAGACATTATTCATCATCAAAGTCAAAGAACATATCCATTTAGTTCAAATATACGTTGACGATATTATATTTGGTTCTCAATATGCTTAATTATGTGAGAAATTTGTTGATATCATGAAAAATTGTTGGGAAGTGGACTCTAGCACCTCCCGGAGGGTGGGTCCTCCGTGTATCGTACCCGAGAGAGCTTATGGGAGTGCGGCCTACCTCATTCGGAAAGGGCCTGCACTACCATTGTTGACGAGAGGTTAAATGAATTGATTAGTACTACTCATACCAACATGGTGCATCATCATTTTAGGTGACCCCTTAGTAGAAACTCCAATGTTAAGCGTGCTTGGCTTGGAGCAATACTATGATGGGTGACCTACTGGGAACTGTCCTGGGTCAGTCTGTCAGTGAAGACAAAGCAGGCTGGGAAAAAAAGTGTTGGTGTATGGGGCCAGTGCAAAAGTTTGGAGTTAAACAAAATATATCCAAGAAATGATCTTCCAGTTTGGAGTCAAAGATAGGAAACTTAGAATCGCACAAAATATCAGGCTAACCCCAAAGAATCTCACATGGAAGTTGCTAAGAAAAGATACTACGATATCTTAAAGGAACAAGAAACCTGGGTATATGGTATTCGTGTGATGATAATTTTTATTGAACTAACATGTTATTCAGATTCTGTACGATATCTGAAAGGAACAAGAAACCTGGGTATATGGTATCCATGTGATGATAATTTTTATTGAACTAACATGTTATTCAGATTCTGACTATGTAGGTTGTAAACTTGATAGAAAATCAACTTCAAGCACTTGTCAGTTTCTTGGAACAAATTGGTATCATGGTTCTCAAAAAAGAAAACCTCTGTAGCCACCTCGAGAATAAAAGCAAAATATATAGCAGCTGAAAGTTGTTGTTGTTGTCAAATACTATGGTTAAAACAACTCAAGGATTATGGACTATATGTTAAAAAAAAGTGTCAATCATATGTGACAGCTCGAGTTTTATTGCCATAGCACAAAACCCTAAACCTAAACTAAACCCAATACCTTAAATTTAATGTTGAACCCAAAAACCTAAACAAAACCCTAAACCTTTAACATTAAACTAAACCCTAATCCCTAAACCCAAAACCCGAATTAATCCATAAACCCTAAACCATCACTACAAGAAAAAGTACTTTTAGTGACGGTAAAAACTGTGGCTAAAAGTGCAAATAAAGTGAGGAGAATTTACCCGTCATGACCTCTCGTTACTGGTTCTCTAGCTAAAAGTCAATAACATCAGGCTATCATCCCATCACTAATAAGTATTTAGTGAGAGTAGTACATTTACCGTCATTAATATATATTTAGTGAGAGTTCATTTACTGTCACTAAAATATTTATACGGTCATTAATACATCATACATGTTTCAAGACTATATAGTTTTGATGCTAGTTTTTTCTTTGCATCGTGTCTAGTATATAAAGAATTTATTTTCTGTAGGACAAGCATATATGCGAATATATAACAAACATGCTAAATTTTATTACTCACATTAATTTTTCAGCTTTCAATTAGCTGAAATATGCAAAACTATATGTTGGATATAAAAAAGTGAACTTGAAAGATACCACTAATTAGTTTCTCATTTCACTTGTAGACATCTTACAAAAGTGACACAGAGGCTTTTCTAAGGGACCATGTTATCGCCCTTGAAGCCAGATATAGCAAAAAATGGATCTTCTCTAGGTTGTAGACAATCTTCTTCAGGTAGGAAGACATTTCCTTGACGATTTCATCATACCTCGCCTTTGAGTATTTGGGAGTAGTGATCCATCTAAAGAAATAAATATTTTTGGAGTGAACTCAATTAGTAGAGCATAGACACACAAGCAGCAATTAAAGACAACAAACATTGAGAAATAAAAACAATTGAAGATAGCAAGTAAAGACAACAAACAACTGAAGGTAGCAACTTTTAGAGAAATTGAAAGCCTATATTTCAATTAAGGAACATCATATAGGAAATTTCTATCATAATGCAGCCAACCTTATCAGTATTATTACATTTCACACATGAACATAGTATTTCATACTCTTCACCCGTCTTAGAGAAAACATAGTTTAAAAATTCAACCACACCATCCTTATATTTTTCATTCAACCGATCATTCACAAAATTCATCCACTTCTTAAATTGCCACCTCTATCTCCTTGAAATGCTCATCCACTCCGACTTCCTCAAATTTTGCAATTTGTTGTACAGCTCACGATAGTAATGTGGAGGCACAAAACGCTTCCTCATAACTGCTTTCATCTCATCTCAAGTCACTATGGAGGGCTCTCAGTTTCTCCTTCTGCTTGACACCAACTAATCCCACCAAACAAGTGCATAATCTGAAAACTCAATTGCTGCCAACTTCACCTTCTTCAGATCAGAGTAGTTATGGCAGTCAAACATAAGTTCCACCTTTCGCTCCCACTCACGATATAGCTCTGGATCATTCTTCCCTTGAAAGGAGGGTATATTCATCTTGATATTGCCCAAATTATTGTCTTCTTTATCTCTCCCCTTTGATTATTTCTCTTCCACGTCTGCGAAATCATCCTCCTCATATTCAGACTTAGGCTCGTCATATCTATCTGCATGAAAAAAAGGTCCGCCACCTCTTCCTCCTCTTCGTCGTCCACCTCGTTGGTATATAATAGGATCCTGCCAACGTCTATCATCGTCATTTCTATGACTTCTCTGCTACAACTTCCTAGTGATGAGCTTGCCTAATTCAGCTTTCAAGGTCTCGAATAAGAATTTGTTTTGAGGCGTCAACTCTTCTTCTTCTGTATTGTAGTCGTCTCTTTGGTTGGATCCACTGGTAAGTCCTCTTAGACATAACTATTGAACAAGGGTTAGAAATACAAGAAACAAGAACCTCACAAACACTCGTGTATCACTCAAGATAAATCACTCAGCGCTCGTGTATGACTCAAAAATATGGATTTTTTATGCACTCTAATAATCTCACTTTCTATTGCCTTTTTCCACTGAAATTCTCTCTCAAGGGATTAATTTCCCTCAATCTACCACTTTGAGCTCACTAAAAATGCACCAACAGAATCAAACGGATATCAAACAATGTCCTAGAGAAACTACTTAGATACTAAATCCCAAGAATCTTGCTACGCAGAAAATGACTCAACACAATCTATACTATCCCAGGACTCCAAAAAATAATACGAGTCATAACAGAAAAGTCGAAAAATAAATGCATGCAAAAGATACCCCAAATGATTCTACACAACCCAAGGATGAAGATGGACCAACTTGCATGAAACTTATTTTGAAAATTTCTCTTTTTTTTTCAATCTCACTTAACGAGGATTCTGAAAATCTCATGAGCGAAGACAAAAATGACGTGTGCGAAAAATTATGACCAGTTAGTCGTGGCCGAAAAATATGGAGAAAGGGCATGTAGAGGGGTTAATATTATCTGCTCATGATGTTTTAAGTATGGGATGTATGGAAAGATATGGAATATATGGTAAGATATGATAAAATATGGTAAAATATGGAAAGATATGATACGATATGGTAAGATACGAATATATATGGGAGATATGATAAGATATGGAATATATGGTAAGATATGGTAATATGTGAAAGATATGGTAAAATATGGAAATATATTGTATGATTTAAGAGATATGGTAAGATATGAAAAAATGTGGAAGATATGGATAGATAAGGAATTTATTACAAAATATGGAAAGGTATGAAAAATATGGAAAGACACAAATATGGACAAACAAAAAAAAAGCAGGAAAAAATTTATTATTATTATTAAAAAAAAATTCACACGAAGTAAGAAACGAAACCTAGAGATGAACGCTGGCTCAGGTGCCAAATGATACGATCCTCGATAGTATGGAGAATCAAACTACACAAACGGAAGACTAAAAAGAAAACTCAAACTGATGGAATATCCCAAAACCTCTAAATCTAACCCAAGAAGTGATATAGGTCAGTATTTCGCCTATACCCCAACATGTAGTTGACGTAGTAACTTAGGGACGATGAATGACACACGAACGAGGGATGGTTCACTCGTTGATTCGTCGATAATTTAACTCGTCTGGGAAAAACCAAGAAGAACTCGGATACTCTTGAGAGAGAGATAAACTCACATAAATATATTGATAAAAAAGGTTCCCTTCTCAATTGACCAAGACAAGCCATTATATAGGCTACAAATCAACCATAATTCCCATAAAATAGGGGACTAATTAAAAGGAAATAAATCAATAAGGTAAATTGCAATCAAAATCATATCCTCAATCAAAGTAGGAAACTAGGAAACTAATTTAAAAGGAAATAAATTAAGAAAGGTAAACTGCTAATTAATTACTTTCAATAAATTGAAGACTGAAAAGAAAACTCGAACGGATGGAATATCCCAAAACCTCTAAATCTAAGCCAAGAAGTGATATAGGTCATTATTTCAAGTATTTCTCCTATATCCCAACGTGTAGTTGACGCAGCAACTTAGGGACGGTGAATAACACACGAAGAAGGGATGGTTGACTCGCCGATACGTCGATAATTTAACTCGTCTTGGAAAAACCAAGAAGAACTCGGTTACTCTTGAGAGAGAGATAAACTCACATAAATATATTGATCAAAAAGGTTCCCCTCTCAATTGTCCAAGACATGCCTTTTTATAGGCTACAAATCAACCGCAATTCCCATCAAATAGGGGACTAATTAAGAGGAAATAAATCAACAAGGTAAAAATTGCCATCAAAATCCTATCCTCAATCAAAGTAAGAACTAGGAAACTAACTTAAAAGGAAGTAAAACAAGAAAGGTAAACTGTTAATTAATTACTTTCAATAAACGGAAGACTGAAAAGAAAACTCGAACGGATGGAATATCCCAAAACCTCTAAATCTAACCTAAGAAGTGATATAGGACGGCATTTCTCCTATACCCCAACGTGTAGTTGACGCGGTAACTTGGGGATGATGAATGACACACGAACAAGGGAGGGTTCACTTGCTAATTCGTCGATAATTTAACTCGTCTTGGAAAAAACAAAAGGAACTCGGATACTCTTGAGAGAGAGATAAACTCACATAAATATATTGATAAAAAAAGGTTCCCTTTTCAATTGACCAAGAAAAACCTTTATAGATGCTACAAATCAACCTTAATTCCCATCAAATAGGGGGCTAATTAAAAGGAAATTAATCAACAAGGTAAATTGCCATCAAAATCCTATCGTCAATCAAAGTAGGAAACTAGGAAACTAACTTAAAAGGAATTAAAACAAGAATGGTAAATTGCTAATTAATTACTTTCAATAAACGGAAGATTGAAAAGAAAACTCGAACGGATGGAATATCCCAAAACTTCTAAATCTAACCCAAGAACTAATATAGGTCTGTATTTCGCCTATACCCCAACGTGTAGTTGACGTAGCAACTCGGGGACGATGAATGACACACGAACGAGGGATGGTTGACTCGCCGATACGCCGATAATTGAACTCGTCTTGGAAAAACCAAGAAGAACTCGGATACTCTTGAGAGAGATTAACTCACATAAATATATTGATAAAAAAGGTTCCCCTCTCAATTGTCCAAGACGTGCCTTTTTATAGGCTACTATCAACCCCAATTCTCATCACATAGGGGACTAATTAAAAGGAAATAAATCATAAAGGTAAAAAGCCATCAAAATCCTATCCTCAATCAAAGTAGGAAACTAGGAAACTAACTTAAAAGGAAGTAAAACAAGAAAGGTAAACTGCTAATTAATTACTTTCAATAAAAGGAAAACTGAAAAGAAAACTTGAACCGATGGAATATCCCAAAACCTTTGAATCCAACCGAAGAAGTGATATAGGTCAGTATTTCGCCTATACCCCAACGTCTAGTTGATGCAGCAACTCGGGGATGATGAATGACACACGAACAAGGGATTGTTGACTCACCGACACGTCGATAATTGAACTCGTCTTGGAAAAACCAAGAAGAACTCGGATACACTTGGGTGAGAGATAAACTCAAACAAATATATTGATCAAAAAGGTTCCCCTCTCAATTGTCCAACACATGCCTTTTATACATGCTACAAATCAACCTTAATTCCTATGAAATAGGTACTAATTAAAATGAAATAAATCAACAAGTTAAATTGCCCTCAAAATCCTATCCTCAATCAAAATAGGAAACTATTAAACTAAAAAAGAAGTAAAACAAGAAAGGCAAACTGCTAATTAATTACTTTCAAGATCCAACCCATTCGGCACAATAAAATTGATTATTATTGGGCTGCTTGGTCCAATCTCTCCAAGGGACTTCTTGAACAGTTCTTGCTCCCATACTTCTTGGCTTAAGCCCATAAGGCTCTTCTTGAATTTCTTAGCTTGATCTCTTGTAATTGGCCCAATAAGAACAGGCAACAGGTCTGGAATCAAAGAACCTTGGGCTGCACGAGCTGCATCATAACCTTAAATCCAAGACCCTAAACTACACCTAAACCCAAAACTAAACCTTAATTCCTAAACCCAAAATCCTAAATCATAACCCTAAACCCTAAACTAAACCTAAACACTAACCCTAAAACCTACACTAATCCTTAAACCTAAACAAAATCCTTAACCCCAATCGAAACACTAAAATTTAAACCATAACCCCAAAACCAACACTAAACCCTAAACCATAAATTAAACAACTAAATCCAATCTTTAAACACTAAACATACTCTCTCTCTTCTCTCTATTTTATCATTCTTTATCTCTCATCACTATCTCACACACTCAATCCAACTTTTCCCCCTTCTCTCATCACTCTCTCTCTCTTACTTATCTCACTCATTTTCTCTCTCTATCTTATCTCTCTTACATTCTCTTTTACCTCTCTCGTCACTCTCTTTCTCACTATCATCACTGTCTCTCTCACTCTCAACACAATCTTTCTCTTAACTCTCTCTCTCTCTATTTAATCTTCTATCTCTGTTACTAGTCTCTCTCTCTCTGATCTCTCTCACTTCTATCATTTTCCTACACCCTAAATTCAAAACACTAAACCATAATACTAAACCCTCAACCTTTAAACGCTAAACCCTAAATCATAATCCCTAAATCCTAAACCATAACCCTAAACCTTAAACCCTTAAACCCTAATCCTAAACCCTAAATCCTAAACCATAAATTAAATCTTAAACTAAACCCTAAACCATGAACCATAAACTAATCTCTAAACTAAATCTTAAAACTAAACCCTAAACCCAGAACCCAAAACTAAACCCTAAACCATAATTCTAAACTCTCTCTCTCTCTGTCTTCAATATATCTCATTACTCTTTCTCTAATATCACTTTCTCACACACTCTCTCTCACTTCTCTCTATCCCTCATACCTCTTTCTCTCCTCGCTCTCTCTCTTTCTTAATTCTCTCACTCACTTTCTCTCTCTCTCTCTCTCTCTCACTCTTCTATCTCTCTCATCACTATCTTTTACCTCTCTTAGTCTTTCTCTCTCTCTCTCATCACTTTGTCTCTATCTCTTCTCTCTATCTAATCACTCTCTCTAACCTCTGTCTCTCTCTCTTACCTCTCTTATCTATCTCTCTCTCTGCTATCTCTATCTAATCACTCCCTCTAACCCCCAAGAGTCAAATACTGAGAGATCGACAAAAAGCCCAAACGCAGCACTCCTCCTTCACCACTGCTCAACCTGCACGTTTAGAAATACATGCAGGGCTGAGTACAAAAGTACTCAGTAGACACATGCCAAAATCGCACCCATACATATATAACTGTCATGCCATTCGCAAGTGAAGCATAGGGATTTTTGTCTCTAAAGCACCTATGTTCACTAAAATCATTTCTTGTGA
>JAPKLX010000527.1:92056-105890 GCA_026898415.1 Leonotis leonurus | reverse complement strand
AGTGAAGATGGGTGAGCATACTATCTGTTGATGAGAACAGATAGTGATGACCAGAAAGCATACTATCTGTTGGTGAAACAGATAGTGATGTTTACAATCTGTTGGTGGAAACAGATAGTGGTATATACTTGGAGGGCAATCAAGCTGCTGAGTTTTTAGCGGGGGCAGCCCGCTGCTGCAAGGAGCTGGAGCAGATCGATCACAGATCGATTTCTGATAAGCAGATCGACTATCTGCTGATAAGCAGATCGACTATCTGCTGATAAGCAGATAGTAAATTATGAAGTATCACTATCTGTTGGTAGAAAACAGGTAGTGGTATATAGTGGAGGTAAAACAGATCGGTTCACCAAGAAGGAGTAGCTCGCTGCTGTGAAGTCCAAGCGGGAGCAGCTCGCTGCTGTGCCTTGGCGATAGAGCAGATCATTTTGGAGAGGGCAGATCGTTATGGAGCCACTCAACCAGATCGTTTACTTAGCGAGACAGCTCGCTGCCGAGAGACAGCGAGAGGAGAGACAGCGAGAGAAAGAAGAGACAGCGAGAGGAGAGACAGCGAGAGAAAGAGGGGACAGCGAGAGAAGAGACAGCGAGAGGAGAGACAGCGAGAGGCAGCGAGAGATAGAGACAGCGCGAGGGTCATGGGCCGGGTTAACGGGTCAATAACTAAATGGACTAGGCTTCATAATAAATCATTTGGGCTAAAGATTTAATTGATTGATTGGGCCACTTAATTTATCCAACGGGTTAAACCAATTTATGTCGTAGATTAAATGAATTACGTAGGTGGATTATGAATAATCCTATTAGATGGAAATTACCTATGTATTTAGACCAAGCCCAAGAAGTAGGATATTTATATAATCTTATTAATTGATTTAATTACGAATCATCCTAAGATGTATATATTAGCTAGGTATTCTAATCTATGAAAGACTTATAGATATTCTGAGTTATGAATCGAGATATTAATTTAGAAATGTCCCTAGTACATTACCCAATAAATATTTATCCTCAAATTACACGATGACTTAGAAATCACCGAATGATTTATCTAGAAATACAGCTCCTAGACTTATGTTCTAGCCGATCTTTAAGGATCGAGACTAAATCCTCATGATAGCCGAGGATAGTAACTCCTTACCTTTAGAATTTATATGATATGCTCGAGTAATATATCTCACCAGAGATTTATATGAAAGGTTTCGACGAGAGGTCGGATCCGCATCACGAGAACAAGGCAAACACCAATCAAGACCATTCAAGTAGGCTTTTCTTACCCTATGAAAATATATGTGTGTATGCTTTCAAATGAAATGAGATATTTTCAAAAGCACTGTCTTGCCAGAAATGTTTTTGATTTATGTATGATACCTATCTGTTATACGACAATCGAATTCGGGTTCCAGTGGGTTAGCGTCTCCACTCGAACTAGTGTACACAAAGGACCGTGAGTCATCTAGATGTTGACCGGTCAAGTGTCTGTGGGAAGTGGCCACTTCCCCGGCACATAGAACTTCAGATATGGTTGAATACAAAGAACTAGGACTGCAGTCAATTAGAACTTTCTCAAGAAATGATTTTGTGAACATAGGTGCTTTAGAGACAAAATCCCTACGTTTCACTTGAATGGCTTGACAGTTATATATGTATGTGTGCGATTTCGGCACGTGTCTACTGAGTACAATTTGTACTCAGCCCTGCATGTATTTCTAAACGTGCAGGATAAGAATGAAGAAGGCGTGGGTGCTTGTCGTGCTTTTGTTGGACTCCATAGTAGCTGACTCTTGGGGGTTCTGCGTGTCTTCATACACGTAGGATTTCGTTATGCGATCCTGAAAGTTCCGCTGCTAGACCTTATGTAGTAGACCGAGACTAAACTCCGTATTCTATTATGAAATGTAACGAGCATATGACTCTGACTTCCCGATTTTACGGGTTTGGTCCTTATTTCTATGTTACGGAATGAATGATTACCTTCTTCTCTTGTCAATTATTCATTTCGTTGGTCATGTTCCCGGCTTTACTAGAATTAGTAGGAAGCGGGCGTGACAACCATTTTGAGCATGAACCGAGACAGAAGTATTGACCAGGGGCCCAAAAATTAAATAATTGTTAATAATTCCTTTTCAATTCTACGCATTGATTGTGATGTTGTAATTTCTCTTCTATTCTACCGATTGAATAGAGCGGATAATATAAAGACAAAGATAAAAGCAGAAAAGAGAATAGAGAGAAACTGTAGAGATGACACAAGAGAAAAGAAACGGTAGGGCGTGTAAACCCTAAATTTTTTTCCCATAGATATAGTTGGTTCACTTTACAAAGGTTAAACATAAATAAATAAATAACTATTCTAAAATAGTAATGTCCATAAAACAATATTATTTATAACACTCCCCCTTGGACATTACTGTGTGATTACATACCTCGCTGAAAAACCCTATTGGATAAAAACAGTTGAGGAAAAGAGTATATGTCATACACATATATATTTTTATTATTTGTTGCCTCATTAAAAACTTTAGCCAAGAAAACCCAGTGGGAAAAAACTTGGTAAGAGAAAAATAGTACAACATTTAGCATTCAAAGCATAATGGAGACATTGAAGTCTAATTTTTGAAATTATTTCTGAATATTCGCTCCCCCTCAAGATAATAATCTTCCAAGTCTACGCATTCTAATATGATAAACATATTTTTCAAAGGTTGACGTAGGTAGAGATTTTGTGAACAAATCTGCAAGATTGTCACTAGAGCGAATCTTATGTATTGCAATTTCGCCGCTCTTCTGGAGCTCATGTGAATAAAAGAACTTAGGTAATATATGTTTCGTTAAATTTCCTTTAACATATCCATTATTCATTTGTGCCATACAAGCTACATTGTCCTCATATAGGACAGTGGGAGGGATATCATTCATTGGAATACCACAAAATTCACGAATGTATTGTTTCAATAATCTTAACCATAGACATTCTTATGCGGTTTCATGTAAAGCGATAATCTCTGAGTGGTTTGATGTGTAGTGACTAGAGTCTGTTGGATCGGGAGCGCGGGAGCGCCCATCAGAATTGACGCACTGGCCCCACACACCAACACTTTCTTTCCCAACATGCTTTGTTCTCACTGACAGACTAACCCAGGACATTTCCCAGTAGGTCACCCATCATAGTATTGCTCCAAGCTAGGGGTAAGCATGGTTCGGTTCGGTAACCGAACCGAAAAAATTAAGAAAAACCAAAAACAAAATCTAACCGAAAAATGTATAACCAAAACCGAACCGAAATTTTCGGTTCGGTTCGGTAAAAAACCGTAAAAACCGAAAATGAAATATTAAATAAATAATATATTTAAATTTAATATTTAATATATATATTTATATATTTAATAAGTAATGATAAATAAATAAATATTTAATAAGTAATATTTATTAAGTAATAATATATAAATAAATATTTAATAAATAATTATTATATAAAATATTTCAGTTCGGTTTTTGGTATTTCGTTTTTTTATACTAAAACCGAAACCGAACCGAAAAGGAAAAAAATCAAACCAAATTTATCTGTTCGGCTTGGTTCAGTTCGGTTTTCGATATTTTACCAAATTTGGCTCACCCCTACTCCAAGTCAAGTAAACTTAACCTTGGAGTTTCTACTAAGGGTCACCTGAAAAGATGATGCACCATGTTAGTATGAGTAGTACTAATCAATTCCTTTAATCTCTCGTCAACAATGGTAGTGCAGGCCCTTTTCGACTGAGGCAGGCCACACTCCCATAAGCTCTATCGGGTATGATACATAGAGGACCCACCCTCCGGGAGGTGCTGGAGTCCACTTCCCAACAGAGTCTGTTTAACAGACCTCCATGAGACAGTAGTACCACCACAGAGAAAAACATAACCAGTCTGATATTTAGCATTGTGGGGATCAGATAAATAACCACCATGCGAGTAGCCAACCAATGCCATATCTTGATTTCTTTGATAAAACAAACCAAGATCATTATTGCCTTGAAGATAATGAAGAATGTGTTTAACACCATTCCAATGTCTCCGAGTGGGAGAAGCACTGAATCTTGCAAGTAAATTTACTGCAAATGCAATGTCAGGTTTTGTGCAATTTGCGAGATAAAGAAGTGCTCCAATGGCACTCAAGTAAGGAACTGTCTGTCCCAAAGTTTCTTCATCATCTTTAGGTCTAAACGGGTCCTTATTCATTTCTAGTGATCGGACAACCATTGGCGTGCTAAGTGGATGTGATTTATCCATATAAATCTTTCTAGAACCTTCTTCACATAAGTTGATTGGTATAGAAAAATTCCTTCTGGGAAATGCTCGATCTGCAGGCCGAGACAAAACTTGGTTTTACCCAAATCTTTCATTTCAAACTCCGTCTTTAAGCAAGAGCTAGCATCCTCAACTTCTTTATATGTTCCAATTATATTTATGTCATCAACATAAACAGAAATGATACAAAAACCATCTTGTGACTTCTTGATAAAGACACAAGGACACACATCATTGTTTATATATTCTTTCTTTAGGAGGAATTCGCTTAGTCAGTCATACCAAATTTATCCCGACTGTTTTAAACCATACAACGACCTTTCTAATTTAACACTATACATGTTGCGACTTTCATTTTCATTTAATTTAGGAATATTATATCCATCAGAGATTTTCCTATAGATATCAGTGTATAGTGATCATATAAATTTGCGGTCACGACTTCCATTAACTGCATTTCTAAATTCATAGTTGATGTCAGGGATATTAAATAGTGGAACGTTATGCCATCTAAAACAGGAAAATATGTTTGATCAAAATCAATTCTGGGTCTCTACGAAAACCCTTCAGTTACCAATCTCGCTTTATATCTCACCACTTCATTATTCTCGTTTCTCTTTCGTACAAACACCCATTTATATCCTACTGGGATAATATTCTTGGGTGTACGTACAATCGAACCAAAAACTTTTCTTTTATTTAGTGAATTGAGCTCTGCCTCGATTGCCTCTTTCCATTTCAACCAAATAAGAGCACTTCCGGCACTCTGTTATCGTTTTTGGTTCTGGATCCAGATTATCATTTGAAATAGCAAGGGCAATTGTAGAGGCAAATGTGTTGTCGACAACAATAATATTTATGTTATAAGTTTATCCCGTATTTATAAAATTAATAGAAACTTCAATACTGACATTAACCAGATTTTCATCATTTCCCATAATATTGTGGTTGTTCCGCAATCCTAGTATTACCATTAGTTGGTGCACGTGCAGACGTACTAAGATTATCATCTTCAGGATGATTCTCTTCAGGAGGTTGTTCAATCAATCTCATTCTTTAATTTAATTTTGCTTTTTGGGGATTTTTATCTTTTGCACCTACAGGTCTCCCACGCTTCTGGCGTTGAGGATAATCAATTGATTTTGCTAGTTCACGTGGAACTTCAATTCTTTGTGGTGCATTCACAGCAGGGATATGAGATTTTGTTACTCCGTTATGATCAGTAAAGGCATCTGGAAAATTATTTGTTAAATATTGCAAATTAATAACCTTTTGAACTTCCAGTTCGGATTGATTAGTACGTGGATCTAGATAGTGAAGATTCTTTTCATCCCATGAAATTTCCCGACATTTTGTTGAAACTGGGTTTAATTGATTCCCAGTCATGGGTTCAAGAATGCAATCAGCGTACCAGGCATTTAATTGATTCCCAGTCATGGGTTCAAGAAATTTAATAATAGACGAAGATTCATAACCCACGTATATCCCCAGCTTGCGCTGAGGGCCCATTGAGGTACGATGTGGTGGCAATATAGGAGTGTCAACTCCACAACCAAATAGATGCAGATGAGAAATGTTTGGTTCTTTGCCACGTACTAACTGTATGGGGGAATAATCATGATATGCAGTTGGTCGGATTTGGAGTAAATTAGCAGCATGTAGAATCGCATGACCCCAACAAGAAATAGGCAAGTTGGAATGTTGTAGCAATGGTCTAGCTATCAGATTTAAACGTTTTCAGCCAGACTATTTTGAGTGTGGACATAAGAAACAAGATGTTCGACTTTGATACCCAATGAGGATCAATAGTCATCAAATGTCTTTGATGTGAATTCACCAGCATTATCCATTCGAATGGATTTTATTGGGTTATCAGAGAATTGAGATCTTAATTCAATAATTTTGGCAATCAATTTAGCAAATGCATTATTGCGAGTAGACAATAAGCATACATAAGTCCATTGAGTCGAAGCATCTATTAGAACCATAAAGTATCGAAATGGTCCTGATGTAGGGTGAATAGGTCCACATATATCTCCTTGAATTATTTCAAGAAAAGTAGGAGATTTTATTCCAAGTTTAGTACGAGAAGGTCATACTATAAGCTTACCCTTCGTACATGGGTCACAAACAAATTCGTTTGAGGAAGGGAGATCTTTTGTTTGAATATTATGCCCAATAACATTATTAATAATCCGACGTATCATATTTTGCCCAGGATGACCCAATCGCTCATGCCATAATTTAAAAGATTTTGGGTCTTTAAAACTTATACTTAACGCAACATGATTATTAGGACTGATGTAGGTATAATACAACCCAGAGGAGAAAGAGGGGAATTTTTCAGTTACTTGCTTTCGACATCCAATATTTTGAGTTATGCCTAGAAATTCATTATTGTTCTCAGTTTCAGTTTCAATATGAAAACCGTTTAGACGGATGTCTTTAAAGCTAAGTAGTGTACGTTTAGACGGATGTCTTTAAAGCTAAGTAGTGTACGTTTCAATTGTGGATACAAAAGTGCATCATCTATAATTAGTTCGGTACCCATTGGTAGTTAGTAAATATGCTCTTCCAGAGCCGATAATAAGGATATTATCATTAGCAATTGTAGTAATACTCCCCTTTTTTTTCGGTAAGAGTATGAAAATATTTTCTCACAGTTAAGATAGTATGTGTTGTAGCACTATCCACTAAACACAAGGTACCCGTATATCCATGGGTTGCATATTCGGATTCATGATTCTAAATGCAAAATTGTGAAAAAACATTAAAAATAGTAACTAAAAGTTCAAAAACATCCAAAACAAAATGTCACGTAAGCATGAAAACAAAGATGAAAACCAAAGTACTATTCTAGTCGCATAATAATAGAAAGGTTCTAAATATAAGGTCTAAAGAGTCTAAATTATTAATTAATCACGAGATCACTCTTGATCTCCATAGTCGGCAAGCTCAAGCTTCAACAAGTCATCATCATCCGGATTAAATTTGCTTCAAGCGAACTAGCATGGTGTGTCGCCTTGAATTCGCTTGCCTTTCTTGTCCTTTTGCATCCTTTGATAAGCTTCAACAAGGTGTTTCGGGGTGCGACAAGTGCGGGACCAATGTCCCTTACACCCACACCTATAACAAGTTTGTGATTATCCCTTACTGTGCTGAGGCTTATCAGATGTCTTCTGGACTCCTGTGTTGTGATCTTGAGATCTAGTAATATTTTTGTGACCACGACTTTGTCCACCTCTGTGTGACCAACCTCGTCCACCACGTTTTGGCCAATTTGCATTTCCTCTACCTCTCCCTGGACCACCTTTATGTGTACTAGCATGTGCTTCAGGCACTGCTTGTGTACCTACGAGCCCTGCATTATGATTCCTCGTCAGGAGTTGATTATGTTTTTCTGCTACTAGCAATGCAGAAATAAGCTCAGAATGTTTAGTGTAATTTTTAGTCCTATACTGCTGCTGGAGTACAAGGTTACTTGTATGGAAAGTTGATAGAGTCTTTTCTATCAAGTCAGTATCTGTAATTTCCTGCTTACAGGGGTTTCAATTGTGACACAATTCGATGCAAGGAAAAATTTATTATGCATTCAACTACACACTTGAAATCCTGTAAACGTAAATTAAGCTAGTCATGTTGTGTTTGAGGGAGGATAATGGATGTTTGTTGGTTAAAGCTATCCTCCAGGGGTTGCCAAAGTGCAACATGATTCTTTTCAGTAACATACTCATTTTTAAGATCCTTATTTAAATGGTGACGGAGAAATAGTAAAGTCTTCGCCTTCTGGGCGGAGGTACTGGTAGATTTTGAAATAATTGTCTCATTAATATCACATGAGGCAAGATATATCTAAATATCAAAAGCCCACGTCAAATAGTCATTTCTATCAAGAGCGAACTCAGTAAATTCACGCTTGTTGATATCCGACATGTTTCAATTCTACATTAAAAATTATTGAAGAATTAATATTATAAAACATAATTAATATTCTTCAAAATCATCACTAACTGTGCAAGATAAAAGATTTCTAGTAACGATATCCACATGAAAATCTATATCCCCATTTCAACAATACTATTGAACAAAACACAATAGCCGAATGGATTTAAAGAATCAATAACCGAGAGCAGTCGATAGATTTAAAAATCACATCGCAGATGAATCCATATATCTAATAACAATAATACAACAAGATGTAAAGCAAAAAAAATGATGAATATACCTCAATTAACATATTAAACAATTAGCATCAAACATTATAATTAATAATTAATAATTAATAATTAATAATAATAATAATCTGCACATTATTAATGAATCTGCAAAATGAAACTAACATAAAATAATGATTTAATGGTCTCCGAGAACCATTATAATTAAAACCAAAAAAAATCAATATATAATTTATTCATTATTTCATCCTACATATTAACGCCAACTATCACAAAATAATGTGAATACCCATCTTCTTTCTTAATTATTTCAGAAGCATTCAATTTGTTTCAAATCTTGCAATTATTTTCAACTAATATGCATAGGAAGGATAAAAAGAATGTCTCGATTCAATGCGTACAGAGCAGCACATCATGATTACCACATTTAATTAAATACTCATTAAACATACTAAACAAAGCCTGTTTCAACCGATGCGATTAAACTGAAATTAACTCCATGATATTGATATTGCATAACACAACTGTAAACTAGCTATTGCAGTATCTAACAGCAAAATTCATCAAGCAAAAAAGAATAATGTTTCTCGCAAGTGGTAAAAAAAATTACAATTGACAAACATAGGTACTCGTGCTAGTTCAGGTTCAGTTATCCAGATTTATTGAATCGTAATTAATAATTACTTCGATTTATTAATTATGAGTCATAGGTAATAATGAATATCTTGCGGAAAAGACACCATTCTTTCCTAGGACAAACACCGTCTTCACATTTGGTTAAAAACTCGTACTGATAACGTGTTTTAATTCCTTTTCAATTTTACCGATTGAATTGTGATGTTGTAATTCTTCTTCTATTCTACTGATTGAATTGAACGGATAATATAACGAGAAAGATAAAAGCAGAAAAGAGAATAGAGATCGAGAAATTGTAGAGACAACACAAGAGAAAAGAAACGGTAGGGTGTGTAAACCCTAAATTTTATTCCCATATATATAGTTGGTCCACTTTACAAAGGATAAACATAAAATAAATAAATAAAATTCTAAAATAGTAATGTCCATAAAACAATATTATTTATAACAATAATGAACAATGTTTAGATTATACTTAAAATTATGCAAGAATCTATGTATTTTCAATTGACACACACTAAAAAATTTGTTAAACTGGTTATTTAACGATGAACTATATATCCACTGTGAAACAAAATATCATTAAATTCAACTGATGACAAAATAATGAATATGTCGTTAGCCTAAAAATGATATGTCCGTCGTCAAATCTGATTACCGTCACAAGTAATTGGTGAAATAAAGACAAAATGTATTAATATATGATAAGAGAATAATATCAGCTTGGCTCTTCAAGTGAGTATAAGACATTCACTCTTGAAGGAAAACAGTCTGTGAGTGTAAACTAGGTTCAGATTTATGTAGAGGCTTTCAAGGGTCTAAAAGTATTGAGCTCTAACCAATACTCAGGAGAGAATGTCTGGGCTCTGGCCCCAAAGGCCTGCCAAACACAAAAAGCACACTTCATTGTACTACCTGACAGATGTTAGATCCGTACCTGAAATGAGTTAGAATAACTGCAATATGTGGTGATAGTACCTAACAACCATATTGGGACCATTACCACGTGGTAGATTGACGAGCCCATTTTTCGTGCTCTTTTATGTTTTGTCTTAGGTCTAGATCGAGTTATTTTCGTTTGGTTTGTGTCTTATTTTGTGTATGGGAGGACACGAGTCTGGGGTGGCAGGATACAGGTCAAGGCTGGAGGTAATCTCAAGAAAGAGATAAGTTTGCACACGAAGTACCTTGGGCAGTCTGATGCTCAAGACAATGTACCGCTCGAGATCACACTGCACCGCTGGGATCATGGAGAACACCATGACCAAGATCAGGAGGAAGACAGACGTAGCTGGGAGCACAGAAGACGAATGACAAGGAGCTAAGATTCGAGGCGGATTTCTTTCCTTACGCAGAAAAGGAAAAAGATCTTCCTTTCCTTCCACAGAATATTTGGAGGATTGTGAGTCTCCTCAATGCGAAAAATCTCACCAGGGAAAGAAAGTCTAGTTGTGAACCCTAGCCGCTCCAAAACACCAAGCTCAGGCCATGAAGATACTATATATACCCCCGCTTTGAAGCAGAAACACACGAATTCGAGGGGTGCAAGGAGAGACGACGCCTAGCTTCTCTTTCTTCTAGTTTAGGCCATGTTTTAATGAGTGATTGGGAGGAGATAAACAAGTCCTACAAGAAAACTTGATATTTATATTTATGTTTATGCTTTCGGCCTTGATCAGGGTTGGTCCTGCCAAGAGGATCTTTTGGTAAACTCGTACTTTTACTATTTTAATATAAATATGTTTTTCTTTATTTCATTTGTGTTATTTAATTTCCGTATGAGAAGCTTGGTTTATTTACTTGGCTTGGGAAAGATGAAATGAGTCAAAGCTTATAATGTCTTGAGAGGTCTAAATGTGCATATAGTTGTATTAGCATGTTCCTAAAGCGATGGATCTGATTCTCATACAACTTGATCCAGTCCTTGGTGTTGTCCGGAAGGTACCAATCTTGGGCAAGGTAAGGTTACCACTGCGAACTGGAAACTCCAAGTGTTAGCGACTTCCTGCTTGCCAGTCAGATGGATCGATGTGGTGATGTAGGTGGGGACGCCATGAGACGAGCGTCTGAGATGGTGTGCCCATGGTTACGCAGCCCCGCTAATGCCTATTTGGGTATGCTGGAATAAGTTGGCTTGAGCGCAAGCTTGAGCAAGGGGGATAAGGGAGTGACTAACCCTTACCTTCTGGGCTGAAAAGGTATGCTGGGCGAGGCTTAGGTGGCTACGTGATGAGTAAAAAAGGGGTTTCCTGTGTGATGCGTTTGGGTGGTAGGAGTAAAACCTCATTCTTACACTCGCCTTTAACCAATGACATGCGAATACAACGAATATCTTTGTACTGATGATCAAGACATAAGTCAAGACTCAAGGATCCTAACCTAAGTCAAGTTGCTTTCTTATTTAACTATCTTCGTTGTTTTCAATTTCAATTATTTACTTCTATAGTATTTACTTTCTGCTTGGTTACGACTTCTTGCCCAAGGCAAGACTAGACTCAAAACTCAAATTGTAACATCGAAAGAGGAATCCACCAACTCCCTGTGGGATCGACCATGTGCTTGCCACTAGCGGAACCTAGTGAAGAGTGTAGGTATTATAAATTTATCTTTACTGGAGTGGTAATGACTGAGCTCCGTCATAGATCACTACTGGCTAAGGTTCATTTACACACACTATTTATACATAGTGTGTTTGAGGTACATTACTAATTTACCCTTCATATACTTAACTATATATAACCCATCATTTGCTACACACACAAGGACGAACACTTAGACATTCTACATTGTTCACACATTCACTAAATATTTGCATTCTCTCAAGTCTACACGATCTAACGTGAGCGTCAGAGCGTCAGAGAGCTCAGTGTCCACCTTCTTCAGATCCCTGGGTATTCTTCTGGGTCCCACCCACGGGCTCTGGCATCATGCCACACATTCTTCTCGAACTGGATGGGAAGCTCTGTTGCGTCAGAGCCACACATTTCCTATATATAGGAAGAAAAATGCAAGCAAAATTCTAATTGAATCAAATAAAAAGCGTTAAATTAGCACGTTTCCTTTACTTTCGACCTATGCACAAAGGAGATCAATAAGCAAGTATCGAATACACTGTAGAAAGCACGTGATGAAAAACATGGTTAGAATAACCGTACCGTATGTAGAAGGCGAGATAACTTCTTAACTTGGCTTGGTGCCCAGGGGAACATGGGAAATAGTGCAGAACCCTAGAGGGGGTTAGTCTTAGCAGCTGCAGAATCGCCATGAAGAAATTCTTGAGCCCCATGCCTCAACGTATCCAGGTACCAGCGGTAAGCGTCCCCATGATTGGGATCAATTTTGAGGGTGGCAGGATCCTCCAGAAGGTGCAGAAGAACTCTGTCAACGTCCACACCACTCCATCGCTCAGGCAACCTAAGCTGCTCGCAGGTTGCAATAATGATATCAACAGCCCATTTGACCAGGGGTTTTGCGACCTGGATGCGGCATTGATGAGTGTGAAGATCGGCTTCTGGTAAAACTGTGACTAGGCGTTGAAAGAGATGCTGCCCGGGGGGTGAGAGAATGATAACATCATGCTAGAGCTCTGCCCCTGCCTTTTCTCACTCGCTATAAGCATGGTTGTCCGTTGTAGTTTTTCCTTCGTCTGAGCCCCTCTTGAAGGACTCAAAGGCCAACTTCAGGATATCCTCGTGATGCTTACCTTGCTCGTCTTCGAGCGTGTTCATGGTTTCTTTCAAAGTACGCCTTTCCATGCGGACTTCCTCTTCCAAGTCTTCTTGCAGGGCATGGAGGTTGCTAACTTGTAAGCGCATATAGGCCAATGCGCTGTCTTTCCACTCTTGCTTGGCGTTGATTAAGACCATTTCGGCCATGGTTTTGGCATTCCTTTCTCGGGCAGCCTTTTTCAACTTATCAGAGAGAGCCATATCTATAACACAATGAATGAAATAAGATTATATACCTATTTCAGGCCTCCATAAATGAATAAGATAGAAGAGTGAACTATATGATTGTCGGCTGGAAAGCATGGAAGGCCAAGCCCAGGAAGTTTATTTACATTTTTTTTCCTATAAAGGAGGTACATGCCACATCTCATAGGCGTTTCGTCACTTTGAGGAAATCAAATCTTATAACTTACATGCCAACACTAAGGAAATAAAAAAGCATAAAACATACTCGCAGTCCATATAGCTCTTCAGAAAGTATCCAAGATTGATGACTTACATGATGAAACATGGTGAAAAGTAAGGGAGAGTACCTTTCGTTGAGGAGAATGAGAAGCTGGAGGTAGAAAGAATGGACAGTATATGCAGGAATTGAGAATGCTAGAAAATTTTAGATAATACACTAAGGCATTTATTTATAGCTGAAATGACATAGGAGGAGTTATACAGAATATCCACGTGTAGCGTTGGGATAGAATAAAGCCTATTTGATCCAATTGCAAGGATCAAGTGACGGTTGAAAACCTCAAGGAAAGGGCAGTTAAATGACGGAGATAGTACACATCAATCAAAGGTAATCATGCACATTTACACACCATGTTAGGAAGCAATTAATGCGAGGTGTTGTACTCGAGGGTACATCATTGAAAATTACAAAAACGCCTCTGTTGGTCCCGAAAGAGCAAGGTTTGGTGTATGGGGGGGGGGGGGAATACACCAAATACAAACTTTTCAGTTTACTTGACAAGTTATGAGAGAATTCAAGCTATTCTGTATAAGAAATTGCTC
>JAPKLX010000527.1:79844-92046 GCA_026898415.1 Leonotis leonurus | reverse complement strand
TGTTGAAGCTCTAAGTCTGGATGGCAGATTGCTTGAAAGTATGACAATAGTCTAGCTTGCGAGTATGTTCTCACCTTTTCCAGATTTCTAACTTCAACTATATAGGCATTGAATTTGAAATTCTAGCCGTTTGTTGATTGACGTGAGATAGATGGTATATTGCCAATCAATGGTTTCCATCATATTTGTTCTTGCCATATAGGAAAGGTTGACTCAATCTTTGAGTTATGAAAAGCAGTTTGCGTTAGGTCTCTTTCCTTCTATGTGTTAACCGAAGATCTTCTTTCCAATCCCAGTTGGATGGACTTGATCTTGACGTGGCAAGAGCATATGATGTGTAGGATGATGTCAGCTGGTGGATTGATGACTCAATCGTTCTGGTTCCTCGCTGTAGGCATCGATCTGATTATCGATCTGGTCACTGTCTGTTACAGCAGATCGATTCCTTTTGGCGTGAAATCTTGACTTTCATCCTATTCTAAGTTTAGATTGACTTCTATAGGAATATTTCCTTTACACATTAAGTCATCTCCTAATCTGTTCCATAACAGGATTCACTTTATTTCTAGTGATCTGTTTTTACACGTAGAACAGTTTAAGCTCTAAAATAGCTAAGTGTGTTTCGAAAGACCATCATAAAAACTAAAAACCTTAGGGTTCCCAACAGCCTCTTATAAATTTGGGATTTTACCATAACTTGACAATGAGGTCTAACTCATAAGATGACTGAGGTCACTTCTGAGACTAAGGGGGAGAAGCTGATAGGGTATAATATCAGCTTTGCTCTCCAAGCGAGCATAAGAGATTCATTCATGAAGGAAAACAGTCTGTGAGTGTAAACTAGGTTCTGATCTAAGTAGAGGCATTCAATGGTCTGAGTGTATTGAGCTCTGGCCAACATTTAGAAGAGAAGGTTTGAGTTGCATATGCAATTTGATTAGTTTTCAGCAACAATTCGGTTGAAGGTGTTGGGAAGTGGAATCCAGCACTTCTCAAAGGGTGGGTCCTCCGTGGGAGTGCGGTCTACCTCAGTCAAAAAGGGTCTGCTCTACCGTTGTTTACGAGAAAGGAATTGATTAGTACTACTTATACTAACATGGTGCATCATCTTTTCATGACCCCTTATTAGAAAGTCCAAGGTTAAGTGTGTTTGTCTTGGAGCAATATTATGATGGGTGACCTATGTTCGACTAAAATTGTTTCGAGTCGCTCACAATCTAAGGAGGTCATCTAGCAATGATAAGCCAACCCAAGTCGTATTATAAAGGAAGACATAGTAGGATAATTTAATTCTTTGTTCAACACGAAAGAAAGTAAAAGATTATTTGAAGGTTTTAAAACTAGGCGGAGAATATAAATTACGAAAGAATGTAAATCCTAAACTAATAAAAATAAACGAAGAAATGAATTGCTAAACTAAGAAAACAAGTTACGAATTAAAAAGGATAAAAGTAACTTGGAATTCAAAATTAAAAAGAACGTAGAAAGTACTTTGGAATTTGAAATAAAAGAGAACGTAGAATAGATAAACGAAATGAAACAGGAAAGCATACACAAATAAAGGAACTCAATAATTAAAACAAACCCGGAATATAAACAGAAGAAAACTTGATTCATAAACTGGAATGAACTTGAATACACAACGATAAACGGAAAAATAACGAACTAGAATGTTGCAATGGCTACCCTTTGGAATAGAATACTAAAGCTAAAAATGACTAACTACAAATCATAAATCTCAAACTTAGAACAATGGGTCGAGTGGTACTCGGAATATAAGTGCAAGGAATTGGGAAAAAAATGTCACTCTCGAATGAAAAACACGTCGATTATTTATAGACGTTGAGGAGAGTCAACGGTCGCGTACAAGTCAGCGACCGCTGAGTGGATCAGTTACATGCTCCGCGCGCGCCATCCGCTGAGGTTATTGGGCGATGACCGAGTTAGCTATTGGGGTCAGCGGCTGCTGAGGGGCTAGGGGTCGCGCGCTGGCTGGGCCTGGGACACGCACCGCCTAGTCAGTGGTCTCCTAGGGCTACGCGATCGCTGACTTGTGTTCTCGGCTCTCATCTTCATTCTCTCGTCATTTATAGAACTTTTCTCGCCCAATTTCCAACTTTAACACTTGTTTGAGCTCATGATTTTGAAACATAATATGAAACATAAATCGAGCCCGAAATATCATGCAAAATGAGAAAATTTCAAGAAAAAAGACAAGGAATATACGAGTTTAGACGACCAAAAAGAGGCTTAACAACCCCTCCACACACAAAACCTTGCTTGTCCTCAAGCATAACTTAGTCTAAAATATCCAAAGGAAAAATCTAACACGACATGCATTTTTGACAAGACTTCAAATCATTCCCAAAATCAATCTTTCTATCATCATGTCACGTCACATAGAGATCATAGAAGCAAGTGGTCCACTTAGACTAGATACTCATCAATTTGAACAAAACAAAACAATGATGCAAACGGTAATGTTGGGAACCCTCACAATATTTTATTTTGATGATGTTCTTTCGAAACAACACTTATATTTATTAAGTCTTGCTTGTTAGACCAAGCCTACTCAGATTGTAACAGGGAGATCACTTAATTCATAAGTGAACCTGATAGGGAGCAAGTTTGTCTTTATTTTAGAGTTGGTATATTGTAAAGAAAAGACTAAGTTATAAAGTCTTATATATAGAAAGTCAACCTCTTAGAACAGGTTAGCTGATGACTAAAGCTGTAAAGGATCTAAATGCCTTCGAGCATTCTATCCTATAGTAATTCATCTGATCTAGTTATACTTCTGATTTTTGGAAGCAGATCAACGAACCTGATGCAAGCAAACAACCTGATAAGGTCACTCAATCTGGACCAAACCTGTTCCACACCCAACTGTTCTTATCAACATTAGGAGCAACATTGGACCAGACCATCTTGCTGGAAGTGAACTTGACCTGACCAACGCACAAAGTGAACCTGTCACTTACAGATCACTAAGTTACAGATTATACAATCTTCGGATATACAATGCGTCATTTGAATGTTGCATAGTCAACTCATATTCTCAAATTCATCTGGGTATACAATGCGTCACCCGATGTACTTAAAGAGAATCCCACCTTATGCCATGTCGCTCGGATTTTCAAAAGAGGAAGGAGAATCAATTAGAGCTCAAAGATGGAGAGAGATCAATCAGCCAATCTATTATCAATCAAGGAGATCTCTTCAATCTTTCTCTACATGGAAAGAGGATCAATTAGGGATTCAAATCTATGATTGACAATCAACATTTAATCCTCGTCAATAAACCCAACGGTCAGAATTCAAATTATGTGCCTATAAAAGCTACAAACAACATCTAGAGAATATACACAACATACGGTCAATCATCATAAAAAATTTCTAAGTGCTGAAACGCAGTCGAGAAATCTACTCAACATCGTAGGATCCAACGACGAAGATTTCTCATTCCATAATTGTTCGAGAACATAATCACACCCAAACTCGATTTAAGTCTGTCCTATAGAGAAGGAGAGTTGATATCTTTGCTATCTTAGTATTTTTCTAAGTGGATTAACGTGGAGGTATTGTAGCAGATTTATCTGCAAGGTGTAACACAACCCTAATTTGTGCACAAGTTTCCTTCTAGTTTTGATTGGAACTTTTGGCTCGTTCTCAACAAGTTTAAATAAGAAAGTTTATCCTAATTTTGGATATCCAATCTAGTTTGATCTAGTTCACAACTGTGTTCTTTACTTTACGCATTTTGTCTTTCAGTTGTTTTATTCACTAACCCTACACTTGCACGCAAACTTGCATTGTTTTAATCAACTCTTAATATATTCGACTAAGTGTTTGCAAAGGTTTTCATATAAGAGCAACAAATTAAATCCACCATCTTCCGCACACTACACAGTTTAAGATAGCAAGATCACTATTGTTTTCTTTCCTGCGTAATGCACTTGAGAGAGCGCTACTTGGACAGATTGAGTTAACCTGCTAAAGTGAACCTGATCTGTCAATCCAGGCCATCTCCCAGCGAGTCAGCCTAATCTCTCAGATTAATTTACTAAGTAAACTGAAAAGTTGGTATTTGGTGTATTCCCCCCCCCCCCCCCATACACCAAACCTTGCTCTTCCAGAACCAACATGTAACATCGAGATTACATAACCGGCTAGAGTTTTTATTCATCACTTTATTAGCGTATCTCTCTCTTTTCTTTTCTTTTCTTTTTAATATGAGGAATATTAAGGACAATGTTCACCGGGTGTGTACTCCGAATGTTGGGGTTTTCCCGGTGTGGTTTTCCATACCCATCTCTTTTTTAGATTTGAATTTTTTATTAAGAGAGTAGGGTGGAATCCTTATGTATTCCTATTTTACGAACTAACAAAGGTAATTAGAACAATGTCAAATTATATGGTCATTGTCATGAGGTGTGAATAATTAGGGGTTCCCTAATGTATCCTCATGTAGTTTCCCGTGCTCATGGTTCCTAGTAGAGCAGCGACCTATCGACAAGTTCAATTTTCATTACAAAATATGGATACGCAATAAGTGGTACTAAACAACTAGATAGTCGAATCAATCAATTCATACCATCATGCATCACTATCTCTATTATTCTACTAAGATTAAGAATTCAGTCACAATATTCCACACATTCCTACGTTCATCTACGTTTCATAACACAAATCAAGTCAAATTAATCAAGGTTTTCAAATCATATCATATCACAAACACATGTCACGACTCGATTCAACCACAAGATATCAAGAAAAAATAGCTTTAAAACAATCAAGAATTTGCACAAACAACGAATGCATGCACTTAAAAGACACCCCTGAAGTGTTGCATTGGGAGCGAAAACGAGAAGAAAAACAACCTGAAAAATAACAAAAAAAGGGAGAAGCAAAGGGTAGCCACTCACACGCTCATATGAAAAGAAAGGAAAAAAAAAATCTGAAAAGGGAAATAGCGTGGGTTGCCTCCTACGAATCGCTTCTTTTACGTCACTAGCTTGATGAGATAACTCAATCAACCGGGAGTGTAGAAATTGGGGTTTGATTCCACAATTTCGGGCATGGAGTCATTTTCGATGTATGGTTTTATTCGATGCCAATTTATTTGAAAAGGCATCTTCCCCTTTATGCCTGTGATGTATCACCCTTTGATGGTAGAATTTTTCTAATAATGAATGGACAGATCCTTTGGGAATTGATCTTGTTGAGACATGATTTAGGTCTATTGTTTGGGCGCGTGAGGGCCTCCGCGTAGGTCAGCGAAAAGGCGGGCCGAGGAGTGGAGTCAACGGCCGTAGGCTCGGGTGGGGGGTGAGGTGCTGGTTCGCGAGCCCTGAGCATGGGCTGGCGCTGGTGCAGGGTCAGCAGCCGTTGAGGTGTTAGCGGTTGCTGACCAGGTCTCACGGCGATTTCATGCGCTTGCCTATCAGCGGGAGCTGAGGTCCCACACCCGCTGAGCTGGTCTCTCATCGGCTCTCATTTGCTCTTCATAAATTCTACTTGTTTGGTCCCTTCTGCGTGTCCTTGCCTTTCCTTTGAGCAACTTTCTTACTACCAAAATCCTTCAAAGTAGAATTCTCAACCAAAGTATTAGTAGTATCTATGTAAAATAAAATTAGCAGATGGTGCAATATGACTTTCATGTGTAGAAAAAGATATTTCTTCATCAAAGACAAACATTTTAATGGTACTCTTTTTAACATCAATAATGGTATTCGTGGTAGCCATAAAAGGTCTTACTAGAAGTAGTGTATGCTCAGCTCCATTCTCATGCACATCACATATCTCAAGAACAACAAAATCCACAGGAATGATCAAACACCTATTTTAACTAGAACATCTTCAATTATGCCTCTTGGGTGTCTCATAGATCTATCCGCTAATTGCATGCACATGCGAGTGGGTTTCAGTTTACCTAATCCTAATTGTTTAAAAATAGAATAAGGCATAAGATTAATTCCAGCTCCTAAGTCTAACATGTCAGATCCTGCCTTACCATTTCCTATAAGTGATATCGATAACGAAGCTACCTGGGTCGCGCTGTTTCGGAGGTAAGGGCTGCTGCATAATAGTACTTGTCACTTCAGACACTATGACTAGTTCTTCATCGTCGAATTTCTTCTTCTTTGAGATCAGCTCTTTGAAGAACTTGACATAGGAGGGGATATTCTAATCACTTTGAGAAGAGAGACATTCACATTCACCTTGGATAACATCTTATAAAGATCCGAAAACTGCTAGTCGCTTTTAATATTCCTTAACCTGCTGGGATAAGGAATCGGCGTGACATATGGATTGGTCGCCTTATGGAGCTCCTCTTTGGACTGCTTTTCTCCACTTCTAGTGGTGGTCTGTTCTCCTTTTTAGGTTTCTTACACATCTCCATCTTCTTTTCAACCGCTCTTCCGTTTCTAAGGACTGTAACAGCTTGAGCTTGATGGGGTTTTTGACCTTGTCCCGAAACTTTTCCCATTTCCTGGCTTTGTTGTAATTGGTTAACTACGTCAGAAATAGAAATATGTCCCATAGCTGTCACGAGACATTTAATTGTGGCATATTAAGCTTCTCGGACCTTCTTACTTTCTTGCATAAATGTAGCTAAACAGTAATAGATGATCTCTGAGTAGGAATAGGTTGGTGGGGGATAAAACTATTGTTGTTGCGGTGGAAAAAATTGTGGCTGCAGTGGGTAGTACTGCTACTGCTGTTGATATTGAGGGTGAAAATTCTGAGCAGGGGGCCATTTGTTTTGGAAGTATTGTGTTCCATGCCCTTGGAATTGAGGTTTCCATAATGAGTTTCGTTGAGGTTGGGGTGTGAATCCTTATGCAGCGGAAATCTCAACTTGTCCTTCGAGTGTCATCTCTCCCATTCGTTGGCATCCCTCCACAACGTGACCATAGTCTCCAAAAATTCTGCATGGCTCGGGTGCAACTGGTTGTCTACGTGGTGATTGGGGCCTTTTTATTTTGAGCTCTTGTAGTTCCCTCATTATCTCTGCCACCTGCTTCTTCAAATCTGGGCTAGCAGTCATTGCACTTGCCTCCACATGGAAAGGTCGAGATAATTTCTGTTGGGAACTTGTTGCAAGTGTCTCAAATATCTCGTTTATCTCCTCAGTTGTTTAAACTGCTATATTTCCCCCCGTTGAGCTATCCACCATGAACTGTGTGGTCTGAAAGAGACCGCCGTAGATAAACTAGCATATCATCTCCGGTGCCATCTGATGTGCGGGCACCACTGTAATAGCTCCTGAAACCTCTCCCAGGCTTAGTGGAATGGTTCGTCGTGGTCTTGCGCGAAATTCATTATTTTAGTATGTACCTCTTCAGTTTTATGATGAGAGTAGTACTTCAATATGAATTTCTCGCACACCGACGCCCATGTAGTGAGCGAGCTAGGTGGAAACGAAAGAAACCATGATTTTGCCCGATCCTTCAGCTATTATGGAAAGAATTTTAGTTTGAGTGTGTCCTCCGTCAATGAGAGTAGTGGGAAAGTTTGCACCTCCGTGTAATATTCTCGGATGAAGATCAGAGCATCTTCACTTGGGAGTCCTTGGTAAGTTGGTAGTAGGGATTGGTGGTGCGATTTCAGCTCGTAATTTCTGACAACAGTTGATAGGACAATAGCTGAAATAGTGGTAGCGCCGAATTTGGGTCTAGTGAAATCGTCCATATAGCGCGGTCTATCCTCAATGGTCTCCTCGGCCATCTCATTGAATAATCGTGGTAGTGAGAATTCATCAATGCACTCGATGTCTTCTTTTAGGGTGACTAAGATCTCACGTTTCCGGTGTACGTTATCGATGAAGGGTGTCAAAGCCGTTCCAACACTTCGACGATCTTGCATACACAACACTAAACGAAAACTTTACGCGTACCACAATAAAGAAGAAGGAAGTAAACATAATAAATAGAAATAAAAAAAATAATGAATTAAATCTCCTAAAGTCTTCCCCGACAACGGCGCCAAAATTTGTTCGACTAAAACTGTTTCGTGTCGCTCGCAATGTATCGAGGTCGTCTAGCAATGATAAGCCAACCCAAGTCATATTCTCAAGGATGACTTACCAGGACAATTTAATTCTTTGTTCAACATGAAAGCAAGTAAAAGATTGTTTGAAGGTTTTAAAACTAGGCAAAGAATATAAATTATGAAAGAATGTAAATCCTAAACTAATAAAAATAAACGAAGAAACAAATTGTTAAACTCAGAAAACGAGTTGCGAATTAAAAAGGATAAAAGTAACTGGGAATTTGAAATTAAAAAGAACGTAGAAAGTACTTTGAAATTTGAAATCAAAGAGAACGTAGAATAGATAAACGAAATAGAAACACAAAAGCATAAACAAATTTGAAATCAAAGAGAGGAACTCGAGGAGAGTCAGCGGTCGCGTACAAGTCAGCGACTGTTGAGTGGATCAGTTACACGCTCCGCGCGCGCATTCCGTTGAGGTTGTTGGGCACTGACCGAGTCTGCCGCTGGGGTCATCGGTCGCTAACCCTGGCTCGTGCTGGGACACGCACCGCCTAATCAGCGGTCTCCTAGGGCTACGCGACCGCTGACTTGTGTTCTCGGCTCTCATCTTCATTCTCTCGTCATTTTTCGATCTTTTCTTGCTCCGTTTCTAACTTTAACACTTGTTTGAACTCGTGATTCTGAAACATAAAATGAAACGTAAATGGATCCCGAAACATCATGCAAAATAAGAAAATTACAAGAATAAAGACAAGGAATATACGAGTTTAGACTACCAAAAAGAGGCTAAACAACCTATAGGCTAGTGTCCTGGGTCAAATGAGGACAAATGCTGAATTGTGGATAAAAATGAAGTTTAGATGAAAATTATGTATGCAAATTTGGCTAGGCTAAGGGATGTTCTTATTTCATGGATGGTCCACATGGACAAATTAAGCACGAAAGACAAATTGCAGAGATTTGGAGTTAACACAGATGAGCTATGCTGCTTTTGTGGGGGCCTGGAATCTACTGAGCAATTGTTTTTTTAATGCTCATTTATAAACACCAAGTTTGGAGTGATGTCTTGAAATGGATTCAAATAACTCGTATGCTTGTTGATTGGAATCGTGAGAATATTTGACTTATCAAGGAATGCGGTACGAAATGCTGGAAAATGTAGATCCTAAAGGTGGCTCTGACATATGACATTTACACTGTTCGGAGGACCTTAAATCAACAAAATTTTGAAGGAAAACAGCTGAACGCGAGGTTCTACACCACATTCTACATATTTGTATGTAATGTGTTATGTAGATAGGAAATTATTGTTGAATATGCTGTGTGACACTAAATTTTCGTTGAGCATGATAGATGAATAAAGTATGTTGGTTGTGATGCCTGAATCTTTGATTCAATTCTCTATATGCAAAAGTAATGTGGTTAATTCAAAAAAATGTATATATAGGAACTATTCATAATTTAATTTATTTTCTCTATACGCCAATAAAATAGAATAAACGTAAAAAAACATAAAATATCACAATTTGTTTAAGCAAACAAACATGTAATCTTAAGGGGCGTTGATGTTTTTTAACCAATCCTATCCTAAATATATATAATTTAAAACGGTCCATGGAACGAGTTATTAGTTCCAAAAAGTGAGACAAAAAATCCCAATTACTGTACTTTCTTTCTTTAAAATGCTTCCAATGAGCAATGAATGAGTTATACCCATCGAGTAAAGTTTAATTTTCATTATTGCTCGATTCGAAAAGTGATTGGGCTTAAGGGAATTTAATTGGGATCCTAGCAAGATAAATATTGAGCCAAATAAGTGCCCAGAACCAGGTTTTATATGCCTATAAATTATACCAAGATCATACACAGTATTAAAAAAAATAGGAACGTCAACTGAAAAAGATGAATAGTTCATGATCGAGGTCCAAAATAGACAGATCATGTTTAAATAACAGAGAATCCTATGCAGAGTGACCTTGAGTAATTAGGATTAATTCAGGGTAATTAGGGATTATTAGAGATAATTTAGATCTATTTAATAGTGATTAGAATTATATTAATCCTCAAATAAAATTTATATTTTTTAGTTAGAACTTATATCTTTTAGCTAGAGAGTCCAACATCAAACTGAAATTTATTATTCTCTCCCATCCAAAATATAAGATGTTTAAGACTTTTAATTTTTATCCAAATTATAAGACTTTATCTTAATTTAAGATAAAAAATCTATTATTCTTCATTAATTTTTCCACTTCTCAACTCTTCATTAATACCTCACTTCACTTTCATTACATATATTTTCCCCATCCATAACACTTTCATTTAATGTTGAGAATTTTTACTTTTTACTCCTCATACATTCATAGACATTATAGAAGAAGAAAAAAAAAAGACAAAATTCATGATTGAAGATATCTTACAACATTTTGTACAAGATCTAGATAGCATGTAATTTCTTTAGGAAGACAACCTTGTCTTTCTAGCATTGCTTTATTCACATGAAGAATCTTTTATGTATTGGATGCTTCAATCTTCACCGTCTCACGTTTATGTATTATGTTATCAATTTAAATTGTGTCAAAGTTTTAAAAGTTGACTCTATTTGAAAATTTTAGAATTTGAAGTTCCCTTGAAACATTGCCTCCATAAGTTTATTAAAGTATGAGTAAGTGAAGACAATATTACTTAGAGTGAGAGATATTATTAATTATGGAGTGATAAAAGGAATTGAATTCTTAGAATTTGATGATGATTATTGTTTCTTAATTATTTTGGATAGGAGGGAGTATACAACTGGCCTTTATATTTAGAACTAGTATGCCAACCCCGCGCAATGCGCAAAATTTATTGTGATATTATTAGGGAAGTAATATATTAATTTTATTTTCGTATCCCACATTTCATATTATATAAATAAAAATTATTATTTTAATTGATATGTATTAAAAATTAAATTTTAAAATTTATATACTTGAATTTAAAATTTATCAATATAAAAAATTATTTAAATTGGGATTAAATGATTTGTCTTAATAAACTTGATGTATTTTTAAAATAACAAAAATTATATTCTTGAAAATGTGTATGTTCTACCACTTTTATTATTTTTACATTATTTTAACCACTATTCTTAATAAATGTGCTCAAAAAATTATCGTGGCACAAACAGATCATTTTCTTCTCTTCCCACAGCCCTCTGTCTCAAACAGCAGATTGTCACTAAAACAATTTGTCCCAATCTTTCCTAGCTGTGTGACTTTAGAGAGACTCAAGAATCAAGAAGAATTTAAAGTATTAGTTAGGTATCGAACTAACTAAGTACTTGATTGGACACCTCAAAGGTCAGATCGTAGGAAATGATTTGTTAGACGAATTCAAGCTAGTTGTCCCACACATTAACTACGGTGGACTGCCGACATACCTAAATTTGTCATAAGTCAACCACTCAGTGTGCTGTCACATCAAAGGAGATATTTTAAGGAATAAAGTACAAGAATATCAAATTTATTGTACGATGAATCATTCTAAGTATGAAAAAATACTGGGAAACGCGTGATAGGTGGAACAAGATGCATTACAGGCGGCGCGTGCTACAACAAACGTGCCATGCCTTTAATGTTTTATTTAATGCAAAGAAGAAGGACTCTTCTTCTTCTCCACCGGCTAGTTCCAGCAATGGTGCTTGAAAGTGTATCAACTACTCTAAGTCAATGTTGCGGAAGCTAAATAAGGAAACACGAGATAATTTTTGCGTAGGTTGTGTTAACGAACAACCTACACGGCAGCCTTACGGCCAAAAAGAATAATCAAAATAAGTGTTGTGTTGCTACAATGTTTAGCACCACACAACATCAACACTTCTTACAAAAACACTAAACGTATGATCTTAAAAGACTAAGGACCATACACACTAAACTACGAATTTAATCTGCAAAAGTGTGTATCTAGCCTCCCTTTACTAAATGAATGACTCTAGTATTTATAGATAGACTACATGGGCTTGGATCCATGAATATAGTAACTGCTGGCCCATGTTTTCCATAATTCTTGCAGTCAGTTGTTACACTCCGCACATCTGCCTGGAATTGTGGAACTAACTTAGTCTGTTGTTGACTCCTGAATTTGTGGAACATAATTCCACCAGCATGAATATCTCCACTGCAACCACTTCAGTTGGTTGTTGACTCCTGGATTTGTGGAACAG
>JAPKLX010000527.1:46789-64844 GCA_026898415.1 Leonotis leonurus | reverse complement strand
ACACACAAGGAGCTGCACAGAAGCTGCAGAAACATGTCAATTTCTACACCATGGAAGAGCTTCTGGAAAGAGAACCCAACACTTTCAATAACTATCAACTGGACAATCTGATCACTCTCCGAGTTGAAGATCAGATGACTGATATATGCACTATCTGTCATACTCATTCAAACTACACTCTTAATCAATCTTATAAACTCTTGGTTAAGTTCTCTAAAAGTTTTCTAAACAAGAGCACCGACTAAGTCCACCATTATTCCGCACACAATACACTGTTGGAGAACAAGATTACTCTTACTTTCTGCTTTGTATTACTCTCTCGAGAGATTCTGTTTGGACAGAACACGATTGATTAGATAATCGATCTGGTCTGACATATTGAGAAATCTGTAATACAGAAAGCTTAAATCTCTTCTCTTAATTAGTCAAGTAAACTGAAAAGTTTTGTGTATTTGGTGTATTCCCCCCCCCATACACCAAACCTAGCTCTTTCGGGACCAACACACACTTAGATTTACATTATGTTTGCTAGATTCAACTTGTTCTGTAAATACCAGATCACTATGTTATAAAGTAAATTTGATAGAGAACAAGTATTAGACCAGGTTAGCTGATGACTTGAGTTGTAAAGGACTTAAATACTTTCTAGTGTTTTGTCCTATAGAAAAGTCATCTGGTTAGCCTTCTGTTCAAGGAAGCATACCACCATACCTGTAGCAAGCAGATGATCTGTTCGAAGGTCACTAAATCTGGTTATGAGCAGCTTGACCCAGCTATTGTCAACACTCTTTGGAGGCATGTTTTGAACCATATCATCAAAACCAGATTGACCTTAATCTGGTTGACCAAATCACCATTTGAAGAGAGGACCTAACCTGGAGCAGATCAACTAAGTCATCGGGTATACGTTCTGGTTACCCGATGTACTTAGAATGAATTCCACATCACTTGCCACGTGATCAGATCTCTAGCAGAAGGAAAGTCAAATCAATCAGAGATCAGGAATGGAAGGAGAATCAATTGAAGTGCGAAGAAAGGAAAGAGATCAATTAGACATTTGCTTTCCATATCAAGAAGGATTTGGTCAACCTTTCATACAATGCAAGATGAGATATTTTGGGATTCATATCCCTATATTGACAATCAACACTTATCACACGCCAATCAAAATTCAATAGTTAGAATTTCAAATTCTACACCTATAAAAGCGTGGAATCAAGTCTGGAAGAGTACGATGCACAACTAACGATCAAACACAAGTTTTTACAAGCTGTTACTTTGCCCAGAAATCAACTCAATCTTTGAAACATTCGACGAGGAGATTTTTACATTCCAGACCGAGATCTAAGCCATTCGTGATAAAAATCACACCACTCGATTTAAGTCTATCTTATCGACAAAAGGAGGAAGTTATCTTCGCTAGCTAGTAGTTTTCTAGTGGATTAACGTGAAGGTACCTTGTAGCAGTTTTAACTGCAAGTTGTAAAGGGACACGACCCTTATTCGTGCATAAGTCTCAATCTAGTTGTGATTGAAACTTGTGGCTCGTTCTCAGCGAGTATAAAGAAGAGAGTATCTTAGCTTTCCATACTTAGGAGATTGAGTCAACGTTTCTACAAGGCAAGAGCATATATGATGGATATCATTGATTGTCAATCTACAATCAACCTCACGCCAATCAACAACGGTTAGAATTTAAAATTCAAAGCCTATATATTTGAAGTTCAAGGTCTGGAGAAAAGTATGTGCATACGCTACATCAAATTATGACACGCTAAGGCAATCAATCTCTGGACCAGACTAAGAGCTTCAAACAACTGTGATTCTACATCACACCAACCCAGTCTCGATTCAAGTCTGTCTTATCGAGAAAGAGGAGATCAACCTCTCCATTTCTTGCCCAAAGAAGTAGCAGCCTTCTATCTCTCATGGCAAGGAGAGAAAGGTGGGAATGAAGCTACCATCCGAATCAGCAAGGGCAGCACCATTAGCAACACAACATATAACGTGCTAAACATAATAGATGATGTCTACAAATTGAAAGATGAAGGTCTTAGCCTTGGAGATCTAATGGACGAGCAACTTCAAGATGCCGTAGAGATGGTGATGGTAGTGCCCATTCATTATACGAACAAGATGTTCAATAGGGCACTGCTTGCACCTGAATTCAAGATCGTATTCGAATTAATCCAAAGAGTTTTCATGAATCACAATGGTTCCTACGATCAAGTCACCCAG
This sequence comes from Leonotis leonurus, assembly GCA_026898415.1. NCBI lineage: Eukaryota > Viridiplantae > Streptophyta > Magnoliopsida > Lamiales > Lamiaceae > Leonotis > Leonotis leonurus. The sequence continues at coordinate 62,606 of JAPKLX010000527.1, read as the reverse complement.
AAAAGTTCAAAATTCTTGCTGCTGTTGTGCTGAATCTGCCAGTGAACTGGAGCAGAATTCTCTTTGATCTCTTGGCACAGGAGGCCAAGATGATCACGTTTGTGAAAGGAGCAAGCCCTGGGATTGAAGTGAGGAGGAGCAGCTTGAGACACTCCACCAAGATCAGCTACATGCTAGAATTGTTCTTCACACAACACAAGTGGGATATCATGGTTGAATTCAACGACAGATTGCACTTCCCCAAGGACCAACATCAAATTGAGATGTCTATGGGAATTTCTGCCAATCTGATAGCCAGGGTGACAGACCCTGTTTATGCCAACGCATTGATGGAGATGTGAAGCTCCAACCCAATCTGGGTTACACCATCTGCCCCTGCTGAGAAATCCACCAAGTCTAGGATCACAAAAGAAAAACAAATTGAAAGGACCCCTTCCAAGAGAGTTACCAGGAGAGCCAGCTCAGTGGATACTGACACCTCCACAGCAGCTCAACAGCCAAAACCCAAGAGAAGGAGATTACAAAAACTCGTGGAAGAAGTCCCGGTTCAGGAACCTGCCGTTGCTGAAACATCTATCCCTCAACAGGAGGTTGAGGATGAGGAGATCCAGGTTGGGGGTCCACCAGAGGATGTTGCCCCCATCTTCTCCTTAGACCCAAGCCAGGCAAGGACTTCTCACCTGCTCACACTACTAGCCCATCATCTGCTGAACAACTCGAGCAGATTGATGAAGAAGAAGAAGGTGAAGAAGAATCCTTTGATGAGGATGTGGAGAAGAAAAAGGCAGAAATAGTAGTGAAGTTGCTAGAAGCTGAAGCAGATCACTCAATTCTTAAGACATTTCCTGGAATTCAGTTAACTCCTGAGAGTTACGAAGCTGCAAAATGCCTGAAATTCCTTCTGCTCATCAAGGACAAAGAATTTTACATCCTTGACGCCCTACTCAAGATGATATCAATCGATGCCCTCAAGGCAGAAGAAGCCACTCTTCTCAACATTTTTACTGCCTCCTCCATTGCTGAATTGAGAGACACATATCGTCCAGACATCCTGGCCATGGCAAAATATGAGGCCAAAGAGCTACAGATCGATCTCAGATCGATATATGAAAAGGCAGAGATGCTGGAGTTCTATAAAAGCATTGATGAGGAAGAAGATGAAGAAGGACTTGCTGAAGCTCACCAGTGCAGCAATACCAGAATCAGAACCAGATCAGCACCAAGCTTGTTGGTCCCGAAAGAGTAAGGTTTGGTGTATGGGGGGGGGGGGGAAATACACCAAATACAAAATTTTGGGTTTACTTGTTGAATTATTAGAGAGTTCAAGCTATTCTTAAAAAAAATTGCTCGACAGATGACCAAACCATATTGATGACCAGATCAATATCAGATCAGTCCAAGTAGATGGCTCTCTAGTGTAAACACTTAGTCAATAATAAGAGTGATCTTATTATTTTCTAAGTATTGTGTGTGCGGAAATATGGTGGATTTAATGAGTGCTCTAAATTAGAAAACCTTTAGGATTAATCAGATCGTTAAGCAGATTGATTGAGATGCAGATTGTATGATCATGCAGATGGTTAGAATAATAAACAACTGAAAGTAGATATGCAGAAATAAAGAACACAGTTGTTTAACGTGCTTCGGGAAATCCCTACGTCCACGATCTGGTCAAAACTAGACCAGATTATCCACTACTAGGATACTCTTCTTCTTTATACTCGTTGAGAACGAGTCACAAGTACTAGTCAAAACTGGAATGATACTTATGCACGAAGTAAGGGTCGTGTCCCTTTACAACAGATTACCTCTATGTTACCACTAGAAAACTACTAGCTAGTAGGGTGATCTCCTTTCTCTCGATAAGACAGACTTGAATCGAGGTTGGGTTGGTGTGATGTAGAATCACAGATTGTTTGAAGCTCTTATTCTGGTTCAAAGATAGGTTGAGAGTATGTTGTCAATATAGCTCGCGTGTGTCGTTGTTAATCTCCAAACCATGAACTCCAAATATATATAGGCTTTGAATTTTAAAATTCTAGCCGTTGTTGATTGGCATGAGATTGATGGTATATTGCCAATCAATGATATCCATCATATCTGTTCTTGCCTTGTAGAAACGTTGACTCAATCTTCTAAGTATGGAAAGCAGATCACTCACGGTTGCTTTCCTTCCTTGTGTCAATCGTAGATTCTCTACCCAAACCCTGTTGGATGGGTTTCAATTTTGACGTGGCCAGATGGTATGGTGTGTAGGATGATGTCATTTGGTGGTATGATGACTCTATCGATCTGGTGCTTCACTGTGTCAATCGATCTAGTTGACGATCTGGTCGCTGTCTGTTACAGCAGATCGATTTCTTCTTGGCGTGAAATCTTGGCCTTCATCCTATACTATTTATAGAAATGACTTCTATAGGAATAATTCCTTTACATACTAAGTCATCTCCTAATCTGTTCTCTATCAGAATTCACTTTACATGTAGTGATCTGTTAACACGTAGAACAGTTTAATACTAAAAAGAACTAAGTGTGTTTCGAAAGGTCATCATCAAAACCAAAATACATTAGGGTTCCCAACAATTTCCCCCTTTTTGATGATGTCGAAACCACACTTTACAATAATATCCTAATGAGTCATTAAGAGTGATCTGGTTTGATGGCCAGATGATTAAGTTTTCGTTATTAGGTTATAACGATTAGGCTCAGTTGTATATGTTCTGGACAATAAGAAGTTGTCATTAGAAACTCAAAAGATCTCATAGATAAGAAGCAAAATGAGTTTACAGATTGTCAAAAATAGGAATTACAGATAGTAAGAATTTTGAATGTAGATAGCTATCTGCTTTTCCTCCTCTCTTCCTGTTGCTTCTTCATTTTAGCTCTTGTTTCATCTGAGATTAGCTGCACGCTCTCATACACTCCTTCTCTCACCCTTATTTAGTCTGGATCCTCAGCATCAATTTTTTAGCCTCTGTTTTCTGCGAGCTGGTTTATGAAGGTGAGCAGATAGGTCTTATCTGGTAGCTTGGTGCTAGGAATCTCTGGACATTCTCTAAACTCTCTTTCTGGTGCAGTTATGATGACTTGAGCTCTTGCAGCTGCTTCTCTTATGGCTTCCACCAAATCCTTGGCATCATTCATGTCTAAGTATAAATTGAATGCCTCATTGGGTGTGCCCTCGTAGTATGCAGGTTCTCTGATGAAGTATCGACACATTATGAAGCCATATTTCAAACCCTTCGAAAAAATTCTTCAAGTTGTCTGGGACCCAGCTGGTCTCTCCTTCTTTTGTCTTGTTTGTCTTTATAGGAGCAGATGAGAACCAGCCAGATCCAGATCTTTTCTTCCTCTTTATTGGTTGAGAGTGGCTCGATCTGCTTGAAGATGATGTCTTTTGAATTTGAGCAGAAGGTGGAGTTGGTCGATCTGGTGCAATCTGTTGCTCCTGTTGAGCCTCTGTCCTTTCATCCGTGGCAATAGATTGGCACTTACCTTTTGCAGCATCCTTCTCTTTCTTCTCTTTCTTATATCCTTCCCCCTTTTTGACATCATCAATATACATCTGGATGAGTGCCTTAAGGGACATGACCTCTTCCTTCAATTCTTTCATCTCTTTCTCTGAGTCTATCCTTTGTGTAAGTAGAGAGGTAATGTTCAAATTTGAGTCATCAACTTTCTTCTCCAGTGCGGTTCTGGTATCGATCAGATCAGCTTTGTAGCCTTCTTGGTCTTCTTTGATAATCCCAATTTCAGCAAAGAATCATTCAATCATTGTCTTTGTTGGATAGCGCAGTTCGCTCAACTTCCTCTCCACAAAATTTTTACCATCTGTCTCAAACTTTCTGAACATGGCACTGGTTTCTGAGTTAGCAGCTTTGATTACTTCACCAGCAATGCCATTTGTCTGGTCCTTGACAATTGCATGGGCCATGTCCTTCTCTTTCTTCGCAAATTCAGTAACAATTTTGTACATTTCATTGATTTTAAGCTCCATGGTTACTAGAGTATGATCGATCTGTGCCTTCCTCTCCTCTGCAGCAGATCGATCATCGTCCATCTTCTTGCTCAATTCTTCTAACTTCAGTCTGCACACTCTTCTCAAGTCTGAGTCAACCTGGTTAACGTGGGATTTCAGATGGTTGTTGAACTCAGTGAGAATGCGAGTGGCCTGATCTTGGACTGTGGAGAGCGTCCCATACAAAAACTTGTCGACTTTGTGGGAGATCAGATACTTCACTTGTTCATTTGATAGTGATTGATGCTGGGTCATCAATATATCCTCTAAATTAGTCATCTTCACAAACTCATCCATTTTTGCTGCAACAGCAGGGGTGTAGATATTTTCTGTAAGCTTTCCTCCCGCCCTCTATCCAGCCGGCTCATGCTCCTCTTGTGGGTAAGTGACCACTGTTATCTGAGTCTTGCTTTTGTTTGCTGGTTCCCCCACAGCCTGTGCTGTGGTCTCCACAATCTGCTCTCCAGCATCAGCCATGTGCTGATCTGGTTCTGGTTCTGTTATTGCTGCACCCAGTTGGTGAGCATCAGCAGGTTCAACTTCAACTTCTACTTCCTCAACTACTTCCTCATCAATGCTCTCATAAAATTCCAGCATTTTTGCCTTTTCATATACAGATCTGAGGTTGATCTGGAGTTCTTTGGCTTCAAACTTAGCCATCGCCAGAATATCTGGGATGTAAGTATCCCTTAACTCAGCAATTGAGGAGGCAGTGAAGATGTTGAGGAGAGTGGCTTCTTCTCCTTTGAGGGCATCGATTGATCTGGTTCTCAGAATGGCGTCCAGCACATAAAATTCTTTGTCTTTGATGAGTAGAAGGAATTTTAGTCGTCTTGCTGCTTCGTAGCTCTCAGGAGTGAGCTGAATGCCAGGAAATGTTTTAAGTACGGAGTGATCTGCTTCAGTTTCTAGCATCTTCACTACAGTCTCTGCCTTTTTCTTTTCTTCCTCCTCATCAGTGGATTCTTCATCACCTTCTTCCTCTTCATCGATCTGCTCCAAAGGTTCAGCAAATGATGGACTTGTAGTGTGAGCTGGAGAAAAATCCTTGACCTGGCTTGGGTCCAAGGATGAGATAGGAACCACGTCCTCTGGTGGTCCAGCTACCAAAATTTCTTCCTCCTCAACCTCCTGTTGAGGGATGACAGTTTCTTCAACCTGGACTTCCTCCACAGGTTCTGTGAGTTTTTGTAACCTCCTTCTCTTTGGTTTCGGTTGTTGGGCTGCAGTGGAGGCGTCCGTATCAACTGAGTTTTCCCTCCTTGTAACTCTCTTGGAAGGGGTTCTTTCAGTTGGTTTCTCTTTTGTTGCCTTGGTTTTTGTGGTTTTCTTTGCAGGGGCAGATGGAGGAACCTAGATGGGGTTGGATCTTCCCATCTCCATCAAGGCATTGATAAAAACGGGGTCAGTCTCCCTTGCAATCAAGTTTGCAGAGATTCCCATGGACATCTCTATTTGGTGCTGATCTTTGGGAAAACGCAGTCTGTCATTGAAATCTACTACTGTGTCCCATTTGTGCTGGTGGAAGAATGACTCTAGCATATAGCTAATTTTTGTAGAGTGTCTCAAACTGCTTTGCTTCACTTCAATTCCAGGGCTAGCTCCCTTCACGAAGGTGGTCATCTTGGCCTCCTTCGCCAAGAGGTCAAATAGGATTCTACTCCAATTCATCGGCAGATTAAGCACGACAGCAGTCAGAATCTTGAACTTCTCGGGCGTGACCTGGTCGTACGAACCATTGTGGTTCAAGAAAATTTGCTGGACGAATTCAAAAACTATCTTGAATTCGGGTGCGAGTAGGGCTCGGTTGAACATCTTGTTTGTTGGGAACCCTAAAGTCTTAGTGTTAATGATGGTCTTTCGAAACACACTTAGCTAGTTTAGAGCTTAAACTGTTCTCGTGTAAAAACAGATCACTAGAGATAAGGTGATTTCTGTTATGGAACAGATTAAGAGATGACTTAAAATGTAAAGGAGATATTCCTATAGAAGTCAATCTCAACTTAGAATAGGATGAATGTCAAGATTTTATGCCAAAGAAGAATCGATCTGCTGTAACAGACAGCGACCAGATCGATGCCTACAGCGAGGAACCAGAACGATTGAGTCATCAATCCATCAACTGACATCATCATACACATCATATACACTTGCCACGGCAAAGATCAAAGTCCATCCAACTGGGATTGGAAAGAAGACCTTCGGTTAACATATATAAGGAAAGAGACCGTTAGCAATCTGCTTTCCATAACGCAAAGATTGAGTCAACCTTTCCTATATGGCAAGAACAGATATGATGGAAACCATTGATTGGCAATATACCATCTATCTCACGCCAATCAACAACGGCTAGAAATTCAATATTCAATGCCTATATAGTTGAAGTCAAAAATCTGGAAACATAGAAGAGAACACGCGCGAACTGTACTGCTATCATACTTTCAAGCAATCTGCAATCCAGACATAGAGCTTCAACACTTTGTGATTCTACATCACACTAACCACCTCGATTCAAGTCTGTCTTATCGAGACAAAGGAGATTACCCTGCTAGCTAGTAGTTTTCTAGTGGTAACGTAGAGGTAATCTGTAGTAAAGGGACACGACCCTTAACTCGTGCATAAGTATCTCTCTAGTTTTGATTGATACTTGTGACTCGTTCTCCACGACTATAAAGAAGCAGAGTATCCTAGTAGTGGATAATCTGGTCTAGTTTTTGACCAGATCGTGGACGTAGGGTTTTCCCAAACCACGTTAAACAACTGTGTGCTTTATATTCCTGCATTTTAATTTCTGTTGTTTATTATTCTAACTCTCTGCACTATCATCCATCTCAATCAATCTCCTTAACATTCTGGATTATTACTAAGGTTTTCTAAATAAGAGCTATCACTGAACCACCATTATTCCGCACTCACTCTACACTCAGAAGGTAATAAGATCATTCTTATTATCAACTAAGTGTTTTCACTAAGAGAGTAATCTGTCTGGACTAAATCAGTTATAGATCTGAATATCGATCTGTTTAGTCACTACCGAGCAATTTCTCGTATAAAATAGCTTGAACTCTCTTATAAACTGTCAAGTAAAACTGAAAAGTTAGTATTTGGTGTATTCCCCCCCCCATACACCAAACCTTTCTCTTTCGGGACCAACAAGTGGTATCAGAGCAGTGGTTCAAACTGACCATTGTTTTGTTTCACAAGGTTAAAACCTGCATGGTCTACTTGAATAGATCTAGAAAAACCTTTTTCATTCACGTGCATACTATCTGTTATGGAGTCATCTGTTATCAGGGCTTGCGAAGAATTCTCTATTCAAGGATATAGAGAATGGAGCTTCAGGATCAAGATGTGTCTCAAAGCCCATCATTACTTAATGTGGAAAGTAATTGAGGAAGAGCCATTGGCAATTACAGAAGAAACCACTCGTATCACTGAGACAGGAGCGGTTAAAGAATCTGTACTAAAGGATCCCAGAAAATATACCTCTGAAGAAAGGAGAGAAGCAAATCTTGATGATTTTGCCAAAGGGATCATCTCCAGCACGGTCAAAGGCATACATCTGGCTAAAATCCAAGATTTGGATACTGCCAAAGAGATGTCGGAAGCCTTAAGAGACCTAGCCCTAGGATCTGAAGTTATGATCGAGAACAAGCTGTCTCTAGCCTGCAATAAATATGACGAATTCAAAATGAAACCAGGCGAGACAATAGAACAGATGAAGATGAGATTCACTGGAATTCTCCTTGAGATATCTGCGTTCAAAAAGAACAAATATACTCAAAGGGAGAAGAACATGAAAGTTCTTAGAGCTCTTCCACCAAGCTGGGAGATCTATGCAGCCATGCAACCTCTAAGAGCAGACTTCAATGATCTGTCCACTGAAGCCTTATTTGATCATCTCGAAGGTCATGAGTGTGACATCCAAAGAATTCGAGGACCAGACCATCTGTCCAAAAAGGCAGAAAGCAGCTCGAAGAAGGACAAAGAGGTAGCCTTCAAGGCGAAGAGCAAACCAGATAATCCTTCTGAGCCTGTTACTCCAGATGAAGAGAAAGGCTATGACAAACTCTTAAAAGAGTTCGCAATGATTGCCAAACGAATGGATAAGATGGAAACCAGATCGAAGAAATATAGACGCTTCTACAAAGATAACAAGAGAAACTTCAACAAGAAATATGACAATGATCGATCTGATGACAAGGATGAGTCCAAGAAGCAGTTCTCTAAAACAACAAAGACCTCTAGTTCAACAGATTACACTTGCTTTGAATGTGGCAGAACAGGTCACTTCAAAACAGATTGTCCTAATCTGTCCAGAAATCAAAGGGAAGAACTAAGAGCTAAAAGAGATCGAAAGCTTAAATATGAGCGCAAAGCCATGATAGCTGGACAGAACTCAAGCAGCTCGAGTCATTTCTCAGATAGCTCATCAGAAAATGATGAAGCTTTCATTGCTGACGATGAAGAAAGCTGGAATGAATGCTATGTGGGATTGGACAACGGGCTAGATGAAGTTGAGGTAAATTCTTGCTACTCAAATTCCTCAGATAATAATGATGATCTTGAACAGGAAAGTGAAGACCAAGTAGAATACTCATGGAATGAAATAGATGAGATGTTCAAAAACTACTCGAGTATCAAGAGGCTATTTAAAGAAGTTGTTGAAGAGAACGACAAATTGAAGAAAGTTGAGCAAATTTGTTGCTAAAATTAACGATCTGAAAGAACAGATCAAGAGTAAAGACAGTGAGATCCACACACTTAACTCAAAAGTTAAGGATCTGGTTACAAGAAACAATGTTGCTGAAGAAAAGATCAAGAAAGGAAAAGAAATGATCTACAAGAGTGATGAGCGTGCCAAGTTGCTAATCAATCTGCAACAAAAGGGTACATCTGGATTAGGGTATCCAGGTCACTCAGAAAAGTCTTCTGGAACTGTAAACTTCGTACCAGAAAGGAAGCAAATACCAGATCAAGTGAAGGACTTGAAGAACAAGAAATGTTATCCTCAAAAGATGATAATGAAAGATGCAAAGAACAGGCAGTATCATCAAACAAAGGGACAACCAGCTCACTACACAGAAACGGAACACCTTCAAAAAGCAAATGTCAACAGGACAGTACCTACTAAGAAAAGATTGAAGAAGGATGAAATAGAGAGATATCATACATCTGAAATTCATTCTGTATCTAAAGTAGATAATGAGGGAAACATCATTACCTGCTATATTACTGTTCTTAACCCTAGAATGTTCTGGATTCGAAAAGGAATGTTTGCTAATGATCCAGCACCCAAACGTTGAAAGGGTAGCTAAGTGTGATTAATTGCAGGATCAAAGAACTGCAAGAAGGAGTAAGATAGCAAGAGGAACTATCTGGATTATAGATAGTGGTTGTTCAAAACACATGACATGTGACAAGAACCTACTATCAGATTACATTGAGAAACCAGGCCCACAAGTCACTTTTGGATGTAATTCAAAAGGATATACCAGAGGGTATGGAAACATCAGAGTTGGCAAAGCCACTATCACCAATGTGTCATATGTTGAGGGTCTTAGTCACAATCTGTTTTCTGTAAGTCAGTTTTGTGCTAATGGCAATCAGATTGTTTTTGATGCTAACAACTGTCTGGTGAAGAACAAGGAAGGAGATGAAATACTCCTTACCGGTAAACTGCAGGATAGATTATATATTGTCCAGTGGACAAATCAGATCGAGACCTGCTTAGTCACTAAGATTGTATCAGAAACAAGCTGGTTATGGCATAAGAGATAAAGTCATCTTAATTTCAAATCAATCAACAGGATTGCCAAGGAAAGGTTAGTGGAAGGACTACCAGATCAAGTGTATGATAAAGATCATATATGTGATGCTTGTCAAGCTGGAAAGCAAACCAGATCATCCTTTACAAGCAAAACAGCTCACTCAACAACAAGGATACTAGAGCTGTTACACCTTAATCTGTTTGGACCAGTCAAACCACTAAGTATCAATGGGAGAAAGTACACATTGGTAATCATAGATGATTACTCAAGATTCACATGGGTCATCTTTCTGCTAAAGAAGAAAGAAACCCTAGGCAAGCTCCCTAATTTTCTACACAAGATCACTAAACAGAAAGAGATGAGTATAACCTCTACCAGAACAGATCGAGGAACAGAATTTCTCAACCAGAAGATTGAAGCATATTGCAACAAGATGGGAATCACTCATCAAACATCTGCTGCTCGAACTCCCCAACAGAATGGAGTAGTTGAAAGAAGAAACAGATCACTCAAAGAAGCAGCACGCACAATGCTTAATTCTACCAATCTACCGAAGAAATTCTGGGCAGAAGCTATATACACTGCCTGTTATACTCAAAACAGATCATCCATCACAATGAGACATGGAAAAACACCATATGAGATTTGGAATAGCAGAAAGCCTAAGATTTCTTATTTTAGAACTTTTGGCTGTTTATGTTACATACACAATAATGGGTAATCACAGTTGAAAACTTTTGATAGCAAGACTGACCCTGGAATATTCTTAGGATATTCTGATGTCAGTAAAGCTTATCGAGTTTACAATAAAAATTCTTATATTGTGGAAGTAACACCTCATGTTGTTTTTGATGAGTTTATTCTTGAGTACAGGTCACTAGATAAAAAGCAGACAGAAAACCAGGTGACTACCAGAAGGATGAATGAACTTTTACTTAAAGATATTCTTATTTGGAATTCAAAGAGTGAGGATGAAGAAGTTGTCACTCCACCTGTTGCTGAAGAGATCATACAGCAAGGGGGAATATCACTGCACAATCTGGATGAAAACAGATCATCAACAGAAAACAATGAAACAATTATTACAAATGATGATCAACATCCAGAAGAAAGTCCAGATGTGAATCCTTTTCAAGCTACATCAACAGCACACCCTGAATTTGAGGAACCAACATATCAACTTGATCCTGAGTTATCTGATGAAGAAATGACCAGGAGAAGGAGATGGATACAAGATCATCCACCTGAACAGATCGTTGGGAACCCATCAGATCGTGTGAAGACCAGAAGAATGCATGGAGAAAGTGCATTGTTGAGCTGTTACCTCTCTCGATTGGATAACAGCAATGCAAGAAGAACTCAATGAGTTCAAAAGAAATGAAGTCTGGTATCTCGTGGACAGACCCAAACACCAAGGGGTAATAGGCGTAAAATGGGTGTTCAAAAACAAACGAGATGAGAATGGTGAAGTCGTCAGAAACAAAGCCAGATTGGTAGCTAAAGGCTATAATCAACAAGAAGGCATTGATTTTGATGAAACATTCGCACCAGTAGCCAGATTAGAACCTATAAGACTATTTCTAGCATATGCTGCTCACAAACGGTTCAAGGTATACCAGATGGATGTCAAAAGTGCCTTCCTCAATGGTATTCTTGAAGAAGAAGTATATGTGGAACAACCACCTGGATTTGAAGAGGCAGATCCAGATCAGAAAGTATACAGACTGGCTCAGGCAGTCTATGGTCTAAAACAAGCCCCTAGAGCTTGGTATGAGACCTTATCAACATTCCTACTAGAATCTGGATTTAGAAGAGGATCTGTTGACAAGACTTTGTTCATCATCAAAGTCAAAGAAAATATTCTCTTAGTCCAGATATATGTAGATGATATCATTTTTGGATCTCAATCTACCTCTATGTGTGACAAATTTGCTGAACTTATGAAAAATAAGTATCAATTGTCCATGATGGGAGAAATGAGTTTCTTTTTAGGATTGCAGGTCAAGCAGCTACCAGATGGTATCTTTATTAATCAGACAAAATACATCAACGATCTGCTGACCAAGTTTGGATTAAAAGACAGTAATCCAGTGAAAATCCCAATGCAGACCAATGGGAAAATTGATCCAGATCCCGAGGGAAAACCAACTAACATTACATAATACAGAGGAATCATAGGATCACTACTCTACCTAACTGCCAGTCGACCTGACATCTCTTTTGTAGTAGGAGTATGTGCTAGATATCAAGCAAACCCCAAAGAGTCTCACATGGAAGCAGCTAAGAAGATACTAAGATATCTTAAGGGAACAGCCCATATAGGATTATGGTATCCATGTGAAGACAATTTTGAGCTAACTGGATATACTGACTCAGACTACGCTGGATGCAAACTGGACAGAAAGTCAACATCTGGTACATGTCAGTTTCTAGGAAATAAACTAATTTCTTGGTTCTCAAAGAAACAGACATCAGTTGCCACCTCAACCACAGAGGCAGAATATATGGCAGCTGGAAGTTGTTGTGCACAAATACTGTGGTTAAGACAACAGCTTAGAGACTATGAGATTGATGTCAAGGAAATACCTATTTTTTGTGACAGCTCAAGTGCTATAGCAATCACACAGAACCCAGTGTTGCACACCAGATGCAAACATGTTGATGTGAGACATCACTTTATAAGAGACCATGTTGAAAGAAAACATGTACAGATTGAGAAAATACACACTGAGATTCAGAGAGCAGACATTCTCACTAAGGCATTACCAGAAGAAAGATTTAAGATGCTTTGTGGAAAACTAGGACTTTTAAATCTTGAAGATAGGACCAGATTGATCTAAACCAGATCAAAATCAATATTCCAACATGGAATCAAAACCAGATCATCATGGTCCAGATTGATAAAATCCAGTTTATGTGAAAAATCCAACAGGGACTTGATACCAGATCACTAAGTATATGTCAAATAAGTTTGAGCAAATTCCAACTGGGAATTATTAAAGAAATCAACCAGATCGATAGTTCTCACCATAAAAGAGATTGACCTTAACCAGATTACTTAACGCCACGTGGATATTGAATAGATATTTCTTATTAATTATTCCATTACTTGGTTAAGGGGGAAAGGTCAACTATATACGGCGAATACTTATCTATATTCTGACATTAGATATCAAAATCTTTTATTTTTGATGATTACGTACAGTAATTGGGAACCATGATTGAGGAAATATCTACCATATCAAGAAAAAGGGAGAAAATGACTGCAACAAAGATAACGCGCCATATCACAACCGTTCAATCATAGCGCGTGCATCACACGATAAAGAGAGGCGGCTATGGGTTGGAAACGTAGAACATGGAAAGGCGGGAAAGCTGAAAAAGGGAAGGATTTCTGAATATTTTATTACTCTACTTATCTTCTCTTTCATGTATATAGTTTGATAAGGCGTTTCATGTATCATTTACACTTACATATTTCTCGAAACACTTAGCAAATTTTCTACCTCCCAAAATTCTCTCTTCCTTCGTAAATCTCTCTATTTTCTAGCAAAAATGGCCCCCAAATCATCTGTTTTTCTCGAGCAAGCAAGCTTTCTGAAACCTTACATTCACCAAGACCTTTTCGCGGTTCTTGACACCTTCGGGTTTCACAAACTAGAAAAGGCATTTGATCTTGTCCGCCAGTGCAAAGATTTATTGTTTAGTTTGTTTAATACTATCTCTCACACATGCATATAACAAACTGCTTTTACTCTGTATATCTACTTGTGATTACTGTGATATCGATTGCTAGCTTGCATAAACTGCTTTGGGGCACTTACACTTCACCGATGGAAGGATAGTGCTCACATATGCTCTACTGTGTTTCCTGTAGGTTTCTACAATATAATCACTTCACACCCAGTACACTTCCTACCCAAGGATGTTGCTGCCTTCTACCTCTCATGGCAAGGAGAGAGGGGTGGAGATGAGGCAACAATCAGGGTCAGCAAAGGGAACACGATTAGCAACACCTCCTACAACGTCATCAACATTATCAACGCCGCTTACAAAGTCAAGGATGAAGGCCTAGAACTTGGAGAAATCACTGCAGAACAGCTGCAAGAAGCTGTGGAGATGGTGATGATCATTCCCATCCAATACACAAACAGGATGTTTGTCCATGCTCTTCTCGCGCCAGAATTCAGAATCTTATTTGAATTCGTACAGCGAATATTTCTCAACCACAATGGCTCATACGACCAGGTCACCCCTGAGAAATTCAGGATCTTAGCTGCTGTAGTACTCAACTTACCAATGAACTGGAGCAGGATCTTATACGATCTCTTGGCAAAGGAGGCCAAGATGATCTTGTTTGTGAAAGGCAGCTCACCTGGCATCGAAGTCAAAAGGAGCACTCTACGTCATTCTACAAAAATCAGTTTTATGCTCGAGTCTTTCTTCCCTCAACACCAGTGGGATACAGTTGTTGAGTTTAACTCTAAACTGCATTTTCCCAAAGATCAACATCAAATGGAGATGTCAATGGGCATTTCTACCAACCTGCTGGCAAGAGTCAAAGATTCAGTTATCGCAAACGCTTTGACTGAGATGGGAAACTCCAACCCCATCTAGATACCACCATTCGCAGCAACTGAAAAATCCACCAAGACCAAGGTCACCAAGGAGAAACCAGCAGAAAGGACTCCCACCAAAAGAGTCACCAGATTGGCGAGCTCCATTGATACTGACACATCCACCGCAGCTCAGCCACCCAAACCAAAACGAAGACGACTTCAAAATTGTCTGCTGAAGTTCAGACTGAAGCACCTGCTGCTGCAGAAGCTGTCATTCCTCAACAGGAGATTGAGGAGGAAGAAGTTATGCTAGGTGGTCCACCAGAAGATGTGGCACCCCTTTCATCTGTACACCCAGATCAGTCCAAAGACTTCTCCCCCGCACACTCTACTAGCCCATCATCTGCTGATCATTTAGAGCAGATTGATGAGGAGGCTGAGATAGAAGAAGCATCAACAGATGAAGAGGAGGAGTTGAAGAAAGCAGAATCTGTGGTGAGAATGCTTGAGACAGAGGCAGACCACTCTGTGCTCAAAACTTTTCCGGGGATCCAGCTCACCCCAGACACTTATGCTGCAGCCAAACGCTTAAAATTCCTGTTACTGGTGAAAGACAAGGAATTCTATGTATTGGACGCTCTGCTTCGCACCAGATCAATTCATGCACTGAAGATTGAAGAAGCCACTTTGCTTAAAATCTTCACTGCATCCTCCATTGCAGAGCTCAGAGAATCATACAAGCCAGATATACTAGGCATGGCAAAGTTTGAAGCTGATGAATTCCAGATCGATCTGCGATCTGTGTACGAGAAAGCCAACATGCTGGATTTTTATAACAACATAGAAGAAGAAATTGTTGAGGAGGAGATTGAAGCTGCTCACACTGATGCTCACCAACAGGGTGCAGCCATTCCAGCAACAGAGATAGATCAGCAAATGGCTGACAGTGAAAAGCAGACCACTGCACCAACTGAGGGGGAACAAGCCATGCCTTCTGAAATCCCCAATGCAGTGCCCAGTCAATCTCAAGCAGAGGAAGAACTAATTGGACAGAATATCGGAGGCGAGCTTACCAACGATATCCTCACTCCTGCTGCTGCAGCTGCACTTAATGTTCATGTGCAGACATTCACCCTGGAAGACATATTGATGGACCAACATCAATCACTGTCTCATATGCAGATCAGAGAACTTATTTCCAAGAAGGTCGACCAATACATGTATGGCACGCTCTCCCAAGTGCAAGATGAAGCCATACGCATACTCACAGAGTTCAACGACCACTTGAAGACACATGTCGATCAAGTTGACTCTGAATTGAGGACCATATGCAGACTAAAGATCGAAGAGATAAGCAAGAAAATAGACGATGATCGAGCTGCTGATGATGAAAGGAAGGCACAGATCGATCAGAGTCTGTTTTCAAATGTTGGTCCCGAAAGAGCAAGGTTTGGTGTAAGGGGGGGGGG
>JAPKLX010000527.1:29159-46779 GCA_026898415.1 Leonotis leonurus | reverse complement strand
GATCTTCTTTCCAAACCCTGTTGGATGGATTTTGATCTTGACGTGGCTAGTGTATAGGATGTGTAGGATGATTTCAGCTGATGGTTTGATGATTTAATCGTTCTGGTTTATCGCTGTAGCCATCGATCTGGTCATCGATCTGGTCGCTGTCTGTTACAGCAGGTCAATTCTTCTTTGGCATAAAGCTTTGATTTTCATCCTATTCTAGTTTGAGATTGACTTCTATAGGAACATCTCCCTTACATTTTAAGTCATCTCCTAATCTGTTCCATAACAGGATTCACCTTATCTATAGTGATCTGGTTTTTACATGAAGAACAGATTATGCTTAAAACTAGCTAAGTGTGTTTCGAGATACCATCATCAACACTAAACCTTTATGGTTCCCAACAGAGCAATCACTGAACCACCATTATTCCGCACTCACTCTACACTCAGAAGGTAATAAGATCACTCTTATTATCAACTAAGTGTTTTCACTAAGAGAGTAATCTGTCTGGACTAAATCAGTTATAGATCTGAATATCGATCTGTTTAGTCACTACCGAGCAATTTCTCATATAAAATAGCTTGAACTCTCTTATAAACTGTCAAGTAAAACTGAAAAGTTAGTATTTGGTGTATTCCCCTCCCCCATACACCAAACCTTGCTCTTTCGGGACCAACATTGTTCAAATAGCAAATGGGCACCACCATTACCATCTCTATGGCCTCCTGAAGTTGTTCATCGCTGATGTCTCCCAGATTGAGACCTTCATCCTTCAACTTATAAACATTGTCGATAATGTTTAATACGTTGTATGTGGTGTTGCTGATGGTATTGCTTTTGCTAACCCTGATGGTAGCTTCGTTCCTGCCTTTCTCTCCTTGCCACGAGAGATAAAAGGCCGCAACTTCCTTTGGTAGAAAGTGAACAGGATGTGCAGTAATTATGTTGTGAAATCCTTCAAAGAAATCAATACAATAGATGTGAGCACTATCCTTCCATCAATGAAATATAAGTGCCCAATAGCAGTTTACAGATTATTGAATTCTATACAACAGTACAAGTTCTCATGCAGAATAGATAAAGTAGATTTTTAATACAAGTTTAAGAAAACTCAAAGCATTCAAGATATAGAGCAGTTAAAAGAAAACTCGTAAATTTTAAACCTTTGCAGCGTCTAACTAGGTCGAATGCCTTGTCCAGTTTATGAAAACCGAAGGTATCAAGTACTGCGAAGAGATCTTGATGAATATATTGGTTAAGAAACTTCACTTGATCAAGAAACAAAGAAGATTTTGGAGCCATATTTGTGAAAGCAGATAGGTTTTTGAAGATTTGAGAGGGTTTGGAAGGGAGAAAAATTTTGCTAAGTGTCTAAGATTTTGAAGTGTGGGTGATAGTCGAACCGCCTTATAAAATATATATAAAAGAAAGGGAGATAAGTAAGGTAATAATATAATTAATATCCTTCCCTTTTTTCAGCTTTTCCCGCCTTTCCAAGGTATAGACTTGCAGTCTATTACGGCCTCTATTATGCGTATGATACACGCGCTTTTGATCCTAGGGATGTAGTGTGGAGCGTGTTTGTTTACACTGTCAAAAGTGCTTCCTTTTTCTTGATTTGGTAAATATCTCCTTGATCACTGTTCCCAAACATAGTATCAATCATCACAAAAATAAAAGATTAGATATATTGTGTCAGAAATTAGATATATGCTATGATTAAGTTGATATAGTCGTCGTATATTGTTGACTTTCCCCCTTAACCAAGTAATGGGAAAATTAATGAAAGATTTTAATTAATATCCACGTGGCTGCTAGTCATCTGGTCCAGATCGATCTCCTTATTAACGAACTGTTGTCAATATTATCGATCTGTTCATACCACTTTCCAATTTGGATATCAATCTAGTGTGATGACCTTTTACTAATTCCCAGTTGGAATTTGATTGATCTGTTTGACTGTTAACATGTACTTGGTGATCTGGTGTCAATTCCCAGTTGGAATTTTACATGATCTGGTCTTTATCAATCTGGACTATGTCAATCTGGTTCTAATTCCCTGTTGGAATATGATGATCTCGTGTCAATTCCCAGTTGGAATTTTACATGATCTGTTCTAGGACTATCTGGTCCTTTCTTCCAGATTTAATAATCCTAATTTCCCACAAAGCATCTTAAATCTTTCTTCTGGTAATGCTTTGGTGAGAATATCTGCTCTCTGTATCTCAGTGTGTATCTTCTCGATCAGTACATGTTTTCTTTCAACATGATCCCTTATAAAGTGATGTCTCACATCTACATGTTTGCATCTGGTATGCAAAACAGGATTCTGTGTGATTGCTATAGCACTTGAGCTGTCACAGAAAATGGGTATCTCCTTGACATTGATCTCATAGTCTTTGAGTTGTTGTTTTAACCAAAGTATCTGAGCACAACAGCTCCCTGCCGCCATATATTCAGCTTCTATGGTTGATGTGGCAACAAATGTCTGCTTCTTTGAGAACCAAGAAACTAGTTTATTTCCTAAAAACTGACATGTACCAGATGTTGACTTTCTGTCTAGCTTGCATCCAGCATAGTCTGAATCTGTGTATCTAGTTAGCTAAAAGTTGTCTTCACATGGATACCATAATCCTATATGGGCTGTTCCCTTAAGATATCTTAGTATCTTCTTAGTTGCTTCTATGTGAGACTCTTTGGGATTTGCTTGATATCTTGCACATACTCCTACTGCAAATGTGATGTCAGGTCGACTCGCAGTTAGGTAGAGTAATGATCCTATGATCCCTTTGTATTGAGTGATGTTAGCTGGTTTTCCCTCTGGATCAGAATCAATTTTCCCATTGGTCTGCATTGGGATTTTCACTGGTTTACTGTCTTTGATCCCAAATTTAGTCAGCAGATCTTGAATATATTTTGCTTGATTTATGAAGATACCATCTGGTTGCTGCTTGACCTGCAAACCTAGAAAGAAACTCATTTCGCCCATCATGGACATTTGATATTTATTCTTCATAAGTTCAGCAAATTTATCATATAAATAGGTGGATTGAGATCCAAATATGATATCGTCTACATAGATCTGTACTAAAAGGATATTCTCTTTGACTTTGATGATGAACAAGGTCTTGTCAACTGATCCTCTTCTGAATCCAGATTCTAGTAGGAATGTTGATAAAGTCTCATACCAAGCTCTAGGGGCTTGTTTTAGACCATAGACTGCTTTTGTCAGTCTGTATACTTTTTGATTTGGATCTGCTTCTTAAAATCCAGGTGGTTGTTCCACATAGACTTTTTCTTCAAGGATACCATTGAGAAAGACACTTTTGACATCCATCTGGTATACCTTGAACCTTTTGTGTGCTGCATATGCCAAGAATAGCCTTATTGCTTCTAGTCTGGCTACGAGAGCAAATGTTTCATCAAAATCAATGCCTTCTTGTTGATTATAGCCTTTAGCTACTAATCTAGCTTTGTTTCTGACTACTTCACCATTCTCATCCCGTTTATTTTTGAACACCCATTTTACACCTATGACTCCTTGGTGTTTGGGTCTGTCCACGAGATACCATACCTCATTCCTTTTGAACTCATTGAGTTCTTCTTGCATTGCAGTTATCCAATCTGCATCTTGTAGTACTTCATGAGCATCAGATGGTTCAATGCGAGATAGGTAGCAACTTAACAAGGCACTCTCTCCATGCATTCTTCTGGTTTTCACACGATCTGATGGGTTCCCAACGATCTGTTCTGGTGGATGATCTTGTATCCATCTCCTTCTCCTGGTCATCTCTTCATCTGATATCTCAGGATCAGATTGATCTGTTGGTTCCTCAAATTCAAGGTGTGATGTAGAAGATGGTTGGAATGGATTCTCATCTGGAATTTCTTCTGGATTTGGATTTTCAGATTGACTATTTTCTGCACTGACTGTTTCATTGATTGGTGATCTGTTTTCATCCAGATCATATTGAGTTGTTCCCCCTTGCTGTATGATTTCTTCAGCAATAGGTGGAGTTTTAATCTCTTCATCATCTCTTTTTGAGTTCCAGATTAGAATGTCTTGTAGTAGTATTTCATTCATCTTTCTAGTAGTCATCTGGTTTTCTGACTGTTTTTCATCCTGTGGCCTGTACTCAATAATAGACTCATCAAAAACAATATGAGGTGTTACCTCCACAATGTGAGAGTTCTTATTGTAGACTCGATATGCTTTACTGACATCAGAATATCCTAAGAATATTCCAGGATCAGTTTTGCTATCAAAGGTCTACAATTGAGATTTCCCATTATTGTGTATGTAACACATACGACCGAAAGTGCGAAAGTAAGAGATATTAGGCTTTCTATTGTTCCACATCTCATGGAGTCTTTCCATGTCTGAGTGTGATTCATGATCTGTTTTGGGTATAACAGGATGTGTATATAGCTTCTGCCCAGAACTTCTTTGGTAGATTGGTTGCATTGAGCATTGTGCGAGCTGCCTCTTTTAGAGATCTGTTTCTCCTTTCAACAACTCCATTCTGTTGAGGAGTTTTAGCAGCTGAAGTTTGATGAGTGATTCCCATCTTATTGCAGTATGCTTCAATCTTTTGGCCGAGAAATTTTGTTCCTCGATCTGTTCTGATAGTAACTACACTCACTTCTTTTTGTTTGGTGATCTTTTGTAGAAAATCAGGTAGTTTGACCAGTGTCTCTTTCTTCTTTAACAGAAAGATGACCCAGATGAACCTTGAGTAGTCATCAATGATTACTAAGGTGTATTTTCTTCCATTTATGTTTAGTGGTTTAACTGGTCCAAACCGATCCAGATGCAAAAGCTCCAGTATTCTTGATGTTGAGTGAGCTGTTTTGCTTGTAAAGGATGATTTGGTTTGTTTTCCAGCTTGACAAGCATCACATATATGATCTTTATCATATACTTGATCTGGTAATCCTTCCACTAATTTTTTTTGGCAATCCTGTTGATTGACTTGAAGTTTAGGTGGCTTAATCTCTTATGCCATAACCAGCTTGTTTCTGATACAGTCTTGGTTACTAAGCAGGTCTCGATCTGGTTTGTCCACTGGACAATATATAGTCTATCCTGCAATCTTTCGGTAAGGAGTATCTCATCTCCTTCCTTGTTCTTCACAAAACAGTTATTAGTATAAAAAATGATCTGATTACCGTTAGCACAGAACTGACTTACAGAAAACAGATTGTGACTAAGACCCTCAACATACGAAACATTTGAGATGGTGGTCTTGCCAACTTTTATATTTCCATATCCTCTGGTGTATCCTTTTGAGTTACATCCAAAGGTGACTTGAGGTCCTGGTTTTTCAATGTAATCTGATAGTAGATTCTTGTCACATGTCATGTGCTTCGAACATCCACTATCTATTATCCAGATTGCTCCTCTTGCTATTTTGTTCCTTCTTGCAGTCTTCTGGTCCTGCAATTAATTCAACTTAGCTACCCTTCAACGTTTGGTGCTTGGTTATTAGAAAATGTTCCCTTACGAATCCAGAACATTTTTGGGTTAGGAACAGATATATAGCAAGTAATAATGTTCCCATCATCATCAACTTTAGACAGAGAGTGAAATACAGATGGATGGTTTCTCTCTATTCCATCATTTTTCAATCCTTTGTTATTTAGCTCTTGAACATCTCATTGACCTCATCCCATGAGTATTCAGCTTGATCTTCTATTTCCTGTTCCAGATCATTATCATTTGAAGAGATAGAGTTGCAAGAATTTACCTCGACTTCATCCAGACCGTTGTCTAGTCCCACATAGCATTTATCCCAGCCTTCTTCGTCATTAGCAAAGAATGCTTCATCTTCTTCTGATGAGCTGTCTGAAAAATGACTCGAGCTACTTGAATCTTGTTCAGCTATCATGGCCTTGCGCTCATATTTGAATTTTCGATCTCTTTTAGCTCTCAGCTCTTCTCTTTGGCTTTTGGACAGATCAGGACAATCTGTTTTGAAGTGACCTGTTCTACCACAACCAAAGCAGGTGTAATCTGCTGAGTTAGATGATTTTGAGGTTTTACCTGTCTGCTGTTTTGATTCATCCTTGGTATCAGATCGATCATTGTCACGTTTCTTGTAGAAATTTTTCTTGTTATCTTTGTAGAAGCATCTATATTTCTTCGATCTGATCTCCATCTTGTCCATGCGTTTGGAAATCATTGCAAACTCTTTTAACAGTTTGTCATAGCCTTTCTCTTCATCTGGTAGAGAAGGTTCAGAAGATTCATCTGGTTTGCTCTTCGCTTTGAAGGCTACTTCTTTATCCTTCTTCGAGCTGCTTTTTGTCTTTTCGGACAGATGATCTGGTCCACGAATTCTTTGTATATCACATTCATGGCCTTCAAGGTGATCAAATAACGCTTCAGTAGATAGTTCATTGAAATCTGCATGAAGAGGTTGCATTGCAGCATATATCTCCCAACTAGGTGGAAGTGCTCTTAGTACTTTCATATTCTTCTCTCGTTGAGTATATTTGTTCTTATTGAACGCTGATATCTCAAGGAGGATTCCAGTGAATCATTTGTTCAATTGTCTCGCTTGGTTTCATCTTGAATTCATCATATTTGTTGCAGGCAAGAGACAGCTTGTTCTCAATCATGACTTCAGATCCTAGACACAAGTCTCTTAGGGCTTCCCACATCTCTTTGGCAGTATCCAAATCTTGGATTATGGCCAGATGTACCCCTTTGACTGTGCTAGATATGATCCCTTTAGCAAAGTCATCCAGATTGGCTTCGCGATGTTTTTCTGCTGTATATTTCCTTGGATCTTTAGGAACAGTCTGTGTAGTTACACCAGTTGAGTTTGATACAGTCACTTCTTCAGTGATCTGTAGTGGGCCTTCTTTAATAACTTTCCACATCAGATAGTGATGGGCTTTGAGTGCCATTTTGATTCTGAAGCTCCATTCTCTATACCCTTAGATGGAGAATTCTTCAGAAGCCCTAACAACAAATGATTCCAGAGCAGATAGTATGCACGTAAATGAAAATAGGTTTTCCTAGATCTATTCAAGTTGACCACGCAGGTTTTATAATGGTCTTTTCAACCACCGCTCTGATACCAATTGTCGGTCCCGAAAGAGCAAGGTTTGGTGTATGGGGGGGGGGGAATACACCAAATACAAACTTTTGGGTTTACTTGTTGAATTATTAGAGAGTTCAAGCTATTCTTAAAAAAAATTGCTCGACAGATGACCAAACCAGATTGATCACTAGATCAATATCAGATCAGTCGAAGTAGATGGCTCTCTAGTGTAAACACTTAGTCAATAATAAGAGTGATCTTATTATTTTCTAAGTATTGTGTGTGCGGAAATATGGTGGATTTAATGAGTGCTCTTAATTAGAAAACCTTTAGGATTAATCAGATCGTTAAGCAGATTGATTCAGATGCAGATTGTATGATCGTGCAGATGGTTAGAATAATAAACAACTGAAAGTAGATATGCAGAAATAAAGAACACAGTTGTTTAATGTGGTTCGGGAAATCCCTACGTCCACGATCTGGTTAAAACTAAACCAGATTATCCACTACTAGGATACTCTTCTTCTTTATACTCGTTGAGAACGAGTCACAAGTACCAGTCAAAACTGGAATGATACTTATACACGAAGTAAGGGTCGTGTCCCTTTACAACAGATTACCTCTACGTTACCACTAGAAAACTACTAGCTAGTAGGGTGATCTCCTATCTCTCGATAAGACAGACTTGAATCGAGGTTGGGTTGGTGTGATGTAGAATTACAGATTGTTTGAAGCTCTTATTCTGGTTCAGAGATAGGTTGAGAGTATGTTGTCAATATAGCTCGCGTGTGTCGTTGTTAATCTCCAGACCATGAACTCCAAATATATATAGGCTTTGAATTTTAAAATTCTAGTCGTTGTTGATTGTCGTGAGATTGATGGTATATTGCCAATCAATGATATCCATCATATCTGTTCTTGCCTTGTAGAAACGTTGACTCAATCTTCTAAGTATGGAAAGCAGATCACTCACGGTTGCTTTCCTTCCTTGTGTCAATCGTAGATTCTCTACCCAAACCCTGTTGGATGGGCTTCAATTTTGACGCGGCAAGATGGTATGATGTGTAGGATGATGTCATCTGGTGGTATGATGACTCTATCGATCTGGTGCTTCACTGTGTCATTCGATCTGGTTGACGATCTGGTCGCTGTCTGTTACAGCAGATCGATTTCTTCTTGGCGTGAAATCTTGGCCTTCATCGTATACTATTTATAGAAATGACTTCTATAGGAATAATTCCTTTACATGCTAAGTCATCTCCTAATCTGTTCTCTATCAGAATTTACTTTACATGTAGTGATCTATTAACATGTAGAACAGTTTAATACTAAAAAGAACTAAGTGTGTTTCGAAAGGTCATCATCAAAACCAAAATACATTAGGGTTCCCAACAAAGCTGATGCTGCAGAACAGATCACAAAAATTGCACAGGCTGAGGGGGAACAAGCCAAATCGAGCAAAATCCAGATTGAAGTGGTTGATTATCCACGAGAGGAGACAGAGCCAGCTGGACAGAGGGTGGGAGGTAAACTAACAGATGACATTTACACCCCTGCTGTCGCAGCAACTATGGAAGAGGACCCAACATCAATCCCTATCCAATGAACAAGTGAAGGACTTAATCTCCAACAAAGTGGATAATTTCATGTACGGGACTTTATCCACAGTCCAAGACCAGGCCACCCGAATCCTTACAGAATTCAACAACCATCTGAAATCTCATGTGGACCAGCTGGACTCAGAGTTAAGAAGAGTCTGCAGACTGAAGCTTGAGGAGCTAAGCAAGAAGATGGATGATGATCGATCTGCAGCTGAGCAGAGAAAAGAACAGATCGATGAAACTCTAGCAACTATGGAAATCAAAGTCCAAGAAATGTACAGAATAGTTACAGAGTTTGCAAAGAAGGAGAATGACATGGTTCATGCCATAGTCAAAGATCAGGAAGCTGGAATATCTGAAGAAGTAATGAAAGCTGCAAACATCGAAACCAGAGCGCAATTTAGAAATTTGAGAACGAAGGGAAGAATTTTGTGGAGAGGAAGCTAAGCAAACTGCGCTATCCCACGAAGACATTGATTGACTCATATTTTGATGAGATTGGGATAATCATGGAAGATCAAGAGAACTATAAAGCTGATCTGGCCAAAGCTAAATCTTCATTGGAGAAAAAGATCGATGACTCCAACCTGAACATTACTTTACTGCTTACACACAAGATAGATTCAGAAAAGGAGATGAAGGACATGAAGGAAGAGATCACCTCCCTTAAGGCACTCATCAACATCTACATTGATGATGTCGAAGAGGGGAAAGGATCTAGGAAAGGGAAGGAGAAAGTGGCTGCAATCAAAGGCAAAAGTCAATTTGGTGCCACGGAAGAAAGGAAAGAGGCTCAACTTGAGCAGCTAACTGCACCAGATCGACCAAGTCTACCATCTGCTCAAACTCAGAAGGCATCCAAATCCACATCAAGCAGATCAAGTCACTCTCAACCATTGAAGAGGAAGAAAAGGTCTGGATCTGGTTGGTTCTCATCTGCTCCTATCAAGACAAAGAAGACAAAAGAAGGAGAGACCAGCTGGGTCCCAGATAACTTGAAGAATGGATGGGAGGGGCTAAAATACGGCTTCATCATGTGTCGCTACTTCATCAGAGAACCAGCTTACTGCGAGGGCACACCGAATGAAGCATTCAACTTATATCTAGGTATGAATGATGCAAAAGATCTGGTGGAGGCCATTCGAGCAGCAGCTGCAGAAGTCCAGGTCACCATAACTGCCCCAGAGAGGGAATTTAGAGAATGCCCTGAAATACCTGGCACTAAGCTCCCAGACAAGACTTATTTGCTCAATTTCATCAACCAGCTCGCTGAAAACAGAGGATACAAAATTGATGCTGAGGACCCAGACTACATAAGGGTCAGAGAAGGAGTGTATGAAAGCGTGCAATTAATATCAGATGAAACTAGGGCCAAGATGAAGAAGCAACAGGATGAAAGGAGGAAGAGCAGATAGACACTTATTTTCACATCTTTACTATCTGTAATTCCTGTTGTTGACCAACTGTAAATTATTTTGTTTCTTATCTATGAAAATCTTTTTGAGTTTCTGATGACAAAGACTTATTGTCCAGAACATCTACAACTGCTATTAATCGTTATAACTCAATAACGAAAACCTAATCAATCTGGCTATCAAACCAGATCACTCTTAATGTGTTATTAGGATGTAACTGTAAAGTGTGGTTTCGACATCATCAAAAAGGGGGAAATTGTTGGGAACCCTAAAGTATTTTGGTTTTGATGATGATCTCTCGAAACACACTTAGTCCTTTTTTTTTAGTGTTAAACTGTTCTACGTGTTAACAGATCACTACATATAAAGTGAATTCTGATAGAGAACAGATTAGGAGATAACTTAGCATGTAAATGAATTATTCCCATAGAAGTCATTTCTATAATAGTATAGGATGAGAGCCAAGATTTTTCGCCAATAAGAAATCGATCTGCTGTGACAGACAGCGACCAGATCGATGTTCACAGCAAGACACCAGATCGATAGAGTCATCAAACCATCAGATGACATCATCCTACACATCATATCCTCTTGCCTCGTCAAAATTGAAGTACATCCAATAGGGTTTGGAAGAGAATCCTTGATTGACACGAAGAAGGAAAGTAACCGTTAGCAAATCTGCTTTCCATACTTAGGGGATTGAGTCAACGTTTCTACAAGGCAAGAACAGATATGATGGATATCATTGATTGGCAATCTACAATCAACCTCATGCCAATCAACAACGGCTAGAATTTAAAATTCAAAGCCTATATATTTGAAGTTCAAGGTCTGGAGAAAAGTACGTGCATACGCTACATCAAATTATCACACGCTAAGGCAATCAATCTCTGGACCAGACTAAGAGCTTCAAACAACTGTGATTCTACATCACACCAACCCAGTCTCGATTCAAGTCTGTCTTATCGAGAAAGAGGAGATCACCCTGCTAGCTAGTAGTTTTCTAGTGGTAACGTAGAGGTAATCTATTGTAAAGGGACACGACCCTTACTTCGTGCATAAGTATCCTTCTAGCTTTGATTGATACTTGTGACTCGTTCTCCACGAGTATAAAGAAGAAGAGTATCCTTGTAGTGGATAATCTGGTCTAGTTTTGATCAGATCGTGGATGTAGGGATTTCCCGAACCACGTTAAACAACTGTGTCATTTATCTTTCTGCATATTTACTTTCAGTTGTTTATTATTCTAACTCTCTACACTTTCATATAGACTGCATCACAATCAATCTGCTTTAATCTATCTGGATAATCTTTAAGGTTTTCAATATAAGAGCACCTACTAAATCCACCATATTTCCGCACACACTATACTTAGAAAATAATAAGATCACTCTTATTATTATTTGAGCATTTACACTAGAGAGCAATCTGTCTGGACTGATCTGGTATCGATCTGTTGATCAATCTGGTCAGTCATCTGCCAAGCAATTTCTTGTTTAAGAATAGCTTGAACTCTCTAATAATCAATCAAGTAAACTTGCTCCCCCCCCCCCCCCATACACCAAACCTTGCTCTTTCGGGACCAACAGTAAGAACCAATCCCAGAAGATGATGGTGAAAGTAACATGAGACAGATGGTATTATCAAATGAAAGGTCAGCCTGCTCAGTATGTCAAAACCGATAGGAACCAGAAACAGAAGGCTCCTACCAGAACAACATCAACAAAGAAAAACAAGATCAATTGGAACAACATTGAGAGGAACCATCCATCTCTCTAGAAAGCTATTTCAAGAACAGATGATGCAGGGAGGCAAATTACATGTTATATTTGTGTTCCTAACACTAAACTAATCTGGGTTCCTAAGGGAACATTTGCTACTAACCAAGTACCCACTCGTTGAAAGGGTAGCTAAGTCTATGTATTTGTAGGATTGAAGAACTGAAAGAAGGAGTCAAGTAGCAAAAGGATCAATCTGGATTATTGATAGCGATTGTTCGAAGCATATGACATGTGACAAGAATTTGCTATCAGACTATGTGGAAAGACAAGGTCCACAGGTAACATTTGGTTGTAACTCAAAAGGTTATACCAGAGGGTATGGTATTGTCAAGATTGACAAGACCACTATCTCTAATGTATCTTATGTTGAGGGTCTTACTCATAATCTGTTTTCTATTAGCTAATACTGTTCTAATGGTAATCAGATTGTTTTTTATGCTAACAATTATCTTGTGAAAAATAAGGAAGGAGATGAAACTCTTCTTACCGGGAAATTGCAGGACAGATTGTACATTATGCAATGGACAAACCAGATTGAGACGTGTTTAGTCACCAAGAAAGTCTTTGAGACAAGTTGGTTATGGCACAAGAGACTTAGCCATCTGAATTTCAAGTCTATCAACAAGATTTCAAGAGAGAAGCTAGTCGAAGGATTACAAGATCAAGTATATGATAAAGACTATATCTGTGAAGCATGCCAAGCTGGGAAGCAGACCAAGTCATCATTTGCTAGCAAAGCAGCTCATTCATCTACCAGAATACTGGAGCTATTACATCTAAACTTATTTGATTCAGTAAAGCCATTAAGCATCAATGGAAGGAAGTATACATTGGTCATCATTGATGATTATTCAAGATTCACTTGGGTCATCTTTATGTTCAAGGAAAAAGACATGTTGGAGAAGTTACCTGATTTCTTCAACAAGATCACTAAGTAATAAGAGACTACCATCATGACGATCAGAACAGATTGAGGAACAGAAGTTCTGAACCAGAGGATTGAGGCATATTGCAACCAGATGGGTATTACACATCAAACATCTGCTGCAAGAACACCTCAATAGAATGGAGTAGTTGAAAAGTGAAACAGATCATTGAATGAAGCAGCTCACAACATGCTTAATGCAACCAGTTTACCAAAGAATTTTTGGGATGAAGCCATCTTCACGGCGTGTTACACACAGAACAGATCGGTGATAACTCTAAAAAATGGGAAGAAACCATATGAGATCTAGAACAACAGAAAGCTCAGGATTAAGTATTTTCGTACTTTTGGTTGTATGTGTTACATCCATAACAATGGGAAATCTAAATTGAAAATCTTTGATAGCAAAGCTAACCCAGAAAACCTTTGAAAACCTTTGATAGCAAAGCTTATTGGGTTTACAATAGAAAAACTCATGTTGTGGAGGTAACACCTCATATTGTGTTTAATGAATCTATTCTTGAACACAGGGAAACAAGTGAAGAAAAGGTTTACAACCAGATCACTACCAGAAGGTCAGGAGGAATATTACTAGAAGATGTTCTGATCTGGAATTCACACACAAATGAATAAGATGATGTTCAAGCTATAGCTGAAACTAGCACACAGCAAGGGGGAACAACTCACATTGAACCAGATCAAGACAGATTAATACCAGAAAGTAGTGAATATGTGCAACCAGATGATAGTGAACCAGATCAAAGGCAATCTGCTGATTCCAGAGAAATTAACAACATAGATGTCAACCAGATGTTGGTCCCGAAAGAGCAAGGTTTGGTGTATGGGGCGGGGGGGGGGGGAATACACCATATACAAACTTTTCAGTTTACTTGACAAATTATCAGAGAGTTCAAGCTATTCTGTATAAGAAATTGCTCGGCAGATGACTTAACAGATTGATACACAGATCGATCACAGTTAAGTCCAAACAGATTGCTCTCTTAGTCAATAATAAGTGTTGGGAACCCCACAACTAAATTAAATTTTGATGATGTTCCCTCGAAAACATACTTAAGCTCTATCACGTTTCTATATATATTATTCTACCTGCTCTATGTAGCAGAGATCTAAAGGTTTCAAACAGAAAGGCATATCAGCAAATCCTTGACAGAAAGATGTAGTAAGTCAACTTTAACAGAAAGTTGAACCAGAAAGCTTCATACAGAAAAATGGAAAAACGCCACAAACAGAAGTTGGAACAAGACAACTTTAACAGAAAGTTGAAACCAGCAAGTCTCAAACAGAAGCTGGAACAAGACAACTTTAACAGAAAGTTGAACCAGCAAGTCTCAGACAGAAAGTGGAGCAAGTCAACTTGAACAGAAAGTTGAACCAGAAAGACACTTCAACCAGAAAGTGTCTAACCAGTGTTCAAACAGAAAGACACTAAGACCAGAAAGAACATAATCAGAAGTTTTGAAGCAAAACAGAAAGAGCTGAACCAAACCTGTCAATGATGCATTAAAATCCATCCATCGAAAATTGGAAAGAGAATCACTGATTAAACACGAAGAAAGAAAGTAATCACAGATGATCTGCTTCCCATTCATAGAAGATTCAATCAACGACTCTACAAGGAAAGAAGAGATATGATTGATTGGCAATCCACAAATCAAATCACGCCAATCAACAAACGGCTAGAATTTCAAACTCAGAGCCTATATATGTTTGAAGTTTTAAAGTCTGAAAGAGAATGAGAGAGCTATATTACTGAAATACATTCAAACGATTCTTTCTTTCATCAGAAAAAAAGCTTCAATCCGTTCGTGATCGTAATCACATCAACCCAACCTCGATTCAAGTCTGTCTTATCGAGAGAAGAAGGAGATCTTTACTAGCTAGTAGTTTTCTAGTGGATTAACGTGAAGATAATCTGTTTACAGTAGTTTCTATAAGTTGTAAAGGGACACGATTCGTGCATAAGTTTCAATCAAGCTTGTACTTGAAACTTGTGGCTCGTTCTCAGCGAGTATAAATAAGAAGAGTATCCTAGTAGTGGATATCTAATCCAGTTTGGATTAGACCGTGGACGTAGGGGGTTTCCCGAACCACGTAAAAATAACTGTGTTATTTATATTCTGCATTTATATTCAGTTGTTTTTATTCTCTATCTATCATACTCATTCAATCTGCATTCTTAATCAATCTCCTAAATACTCGATTAAGTTTTCTAAATATTTTCTTAACAAGAGCACCGACTAAGTCCACCATTATTCCGCACACGATACACTGTTGGAGTTTAAGCTTAAACTTACTCTCTGCTTTGTATAACTCACTTGAGAGACTTTGCTTGGACAGAACAAGATCGATTAGAAAATCAATCTGGTCTATCACCTCAAGCAATCTGTGTTTCAGAAATCTTACATATCTCTGATTAAATTAGTCAAGTAAACTGAAAAGTTTGTAATTGGTGTATTTACCCCCCCCCCCCATACACCAAACCTTGCTCTTTCGGGACCAACAATAAGAGTGATCTTATTACTTTCTGAGTGTTGTGTGTGTGGAAATATGGTGGATTAAATGAGTGCTCTTATAAGAAAACCCTTTTTAAGAATCGTCAAATCGTTAAGCAGATTGATTGATATGCAGTTTTATATGATAGTGGAGAAGGTTAGAATAATAAACAACTGAAAGGTAAAGATGCAAGAAAGTAAATGACACAGTTGTTTAACGTGGTTCGGGAATTCCCTACGTCCACGATCTGGTCCAAACTAGACCAGATTATCCACTACTAGGATACTCTGCTTCTTTATACTCGTGGAGAACGAGTCACAAGTATCAATCAAAACTAGAGAGATACTTATGCACGAAGTAAGGGTCGTGTCCCTTTACAACAGATTACCTCTACGTTACCACTAGAAACCTACTAGCTAGTAAGGTGATCTGCTTCCTCTCGACAAGACAGACTTCAATCGAGATAGGTTGGTGTGATGTAGAATCACAGTTCTTGAAACTCTAAGTCTGGAACAATGAAAGCTTGAAAGTATAATTCAGTGTAGCGCGTGTGTGTCTTATGTATCTAGATTTTAAACATCAAGTTTATATAGGCATTGAATTTGAAAATTCTAGCCGTTGATGATTGGCGTGTGATTGATGGAATATTACCAATCAATGATGTCCATCATATCTCTTCTTGCCATGTAGAGTGTGTTGACTCAATCTTCAAGATATGGAAAGCAGATTGCTAGCGATATCTTTCCTTCTTTATGATCTATCGAAGATTCTCTTTCCAATCCCTGTTGGATAGGCTTCAGTCTTGACGTGGCAAGAGTATATGATCTGTAGGATGATGTCAGCTGGTGGATTGATGACTTAATCGATCTGGTGCCTCGCTGCAGATATCGATCTGGTCGATGTCTGTTACAGTAGATCGATTCCTTTTAGCATGAAATCTTGACCTTCATCCTATACTAAGTTGAGATTGACTTCTATAGGAATATTTCCTTTACATTTCAAGTTATCTTCTAATCTGTTCTATAACAGGATTCACTTTATATCTAGTGATCTGTTTTACACGTAGAACAGTTTAAAATCTAAAACAGCTAAGTGTGTTTCGAAAGATCATCATCAAAACTAAATATATTGGGGTTCCCAACAATTTTCCCCTTTTTGATGATGTCGAAACCACACTTTACATATATGTCCTAATAACTCTTTCAAGAGTGATCTGGTTCGATGGCAGTTGATCATGTTTCGTTATTAGGATATAACGATTTAAAGCAGTTTATATGTGTTCTGGACAATAAGATGTTGTCATCAGAAACTTCAAAGAACTTCCATATATAAGAGGCAAAATAGGAATTATAGTTCATCAAAGCAAAAATAAGAATTATAGATAGTAAGAGATATGAGAAATGATTATCTATCTGCTCTTCCTTCTTTCTTCTTGCTGTCTCTTCATTTTTGCCCTGGTCTCATCCGAAATGAGTTGGACAAACTCATAAACCCCTTCTCTTATCCTTATATAGTCAGGGTCTTCTGCATCAACCTTATAACCTCTGTTCTCCGCCAGTTGGTTTATGTAAGTGAGCAAAAATGTTTTGTCTGGGAGATCAGTTCCTGGTATGGTGGGGCACATTCTGAACTCCCTTTCTAGCGATCTCTCTTATACCAGGTCTCTTGCATCATTCATGTCTAGATAATGATTGAAGGCTTCATTTTGAGTCCCTTCGCTGTATGCTGGCTCCCTATATCTGCACATTATAAATCCGTACTTCAATCCTTCCCATCCCTCTCTTAGATTTTCTGGGATCTAGCTGGTCTCTCCTTCTTTGGCTTTCGATGTTCTGGTAGGAGCAGATGATGACCAACTGAAGCCAGATCTCTTCTTTTTCTTTAGGGGATGAGATTGGCTCGATCTGCTTGAAGATGGTGTCTTTTGAGCCTGAGCAGGTGGAGCAGATGGAGTAGTTACTGGTGTTGTCTGTTGCTCCGGTTGAGCCTTTTTCATTTCCTTCTCTTTCGCAGCAGTGGGCTTCTTTCCCTTCACACCTTCCCCCTTTTCGACATCATCAACAATCATGTTAATGAGTGCCCGTAGGGAAGTGATCTCTTCCTTCATTGCATTGATGTCTTTCTCTGATTCAACCTTTTGTGTAAGCAGTGATGTGATGTTGAGGTTTGAGTCATCAATCTGCTTTTGGAGAGTTGTTCTTGTGGAGACCAGATTGGCAGTATGCTCCTCCTGCTCTTCTTTTATTACCCCAATCTCGTCAAAAAATCCTTCGATCATGAGTTTGGTGGGATAGCGCAGATCGCTCAGTTTTCTTTCCACAAAATTTTTCCCGTCAGCTTCAAATT